>JBBHEA010000112.1:0-35688 GCA_038088235.1 Zacco platypus | reverse complement strand
CACGTATTTTCCCCAGACCCTCTTGTAACGTAATTGAGAGAAGCACGCACTTTTGTTACCGAAATACAATTCTCCCTTAGGCTAAATCTTCGGAATACAATTATCTTCTATGTGAGAAGTGTAACCATTCTACCTAATTTTGCGATTTTTGCGGTAGTGGTAGATACTAAGGATACCAGACGAGTCACAACGACTTCATTGGTTAATTTGTTTATTATGTAGCTGCCAAATATTTGAAGGAAACGCCTCAAGTGGAAGACCTTCAGCCCTCTTTCATGCCGAACATATGTAATTTTCATCCGGTTGCCGCATAGAACGGTGCTAAGTACGTTCGCATTGTAAACCGTTAATTTAACTTTCTCAGTGAGCAAGGAGTTTGCCCACACACGTTTTGTCGATGGAAAGGGTGTCAAAGACCCTTCTCCAATACTTTAGTCGATTTCAACATCCAGAGAGAGGTTATAAGTAACCGTCGTACCATGACATGTGAACTTTTGTGTCACCTCCGTTGCATGTCCCTGACATGACTGCGCCTTTACACCTTTGTACCGATCTGTAATCAAAATCAAATTAGACAGCTGTGACATCCTTACGATGCATGTTACCATGCAGCCAGTAAGGTGAACGAGAGCTGATATACTGTCAGGTTGCCCAGGCCTAGACAGGAGCAAACGAAATTCGGCGGCCCGGATGGGATTCGAACCGGGGACATTCAGGTTACAAGTTCATCGCGTTTACCACTGAGCCATCGCGGCTCATCTCTAATTAACCAATTATTGTTGCCGTTGTCATCGCTTTACCAGTCACGCGGGAATCATATGCACCTGCTCAAGGTCACGAATTGGTCACTGTTTCGTTATTAGTTATCATGCCGCCTTTGTCACGTCGGAATAATACATGCTGGTGTTTGGACGTCATGCCTTCTACTTGATTTCCTTACAACAAGTTGCGTTAGCGGGCTTTTACAATGTCCAACATACAACCTCCTTCCTGTTTTCGGCCGTCTACAATCGCTAATCCACCCGTTACGTGATGATTCCATTAGAAAACAGCGTTCGTCGATTACGTTGCCCTGATCGATGATTCCTCTACACACCCATAATCAGAAATCAGTAAATTAAAACTTCTACGTCATAACCTGGGTGTCGAAGGCCAGAAACTATTTCATGCGTGGAACCGCCGTACCGTCTCTCAGTTCAGTCCAGTTCATACAACCGTTAACCTGTGGTTTGGTTTTGCTTGCCGTTCACCAGTAGGTTAAAAGGGTGGTTGGAGTCGAATCAACGCACACTTGATGTTCGATAATTACGTGAAAACCACTGAAAGAATACAAGAGCGCCACTACTTGCGACATTTAGCCATGTCGCTTAACATCTCTAACC
This sequence comes from Zacco platypus, assembly GCA_038088235.1. Lineage (NCBI taxonomy): Eukaryota > Metazoa > Chordata > Actinopteri > Cypriniformes > Xenocyprididae > Zacco > Zacco platypus. The sequence goes on along the minus strand of JBBHEA010000112.1, from coordinate 34,306 downwards.
ACATCGTGGGTGAGCCTCGTGAACCCCACCCTGGTAACCTAACATGACCTACACGGCTTAGTCCATCAGTCAAAGTTTTCATACCTTTCTGCCATGTCATGGACTGGCTTTCCTTAACCCTACAACAATCCCCACCCATCTCGGGGAACGGATATCACGTCTACGCCACAGATGTTGCGAGGCTAGAGGTACATCTTTGGATGAAATGCCGGGTAGTGATGCGAACATAATAGGTACCCCTTTTCCCCATGAAGCCTGACAAAATCTCTCGAAAACGCTATGACTAGCTAGTCATACATACGGTCTACTAAGATGTTGACGTTGGAAGCAGGAGGGGTTTTATTGTCATTTGTGATATGGTTCAGGAGAACAAAGGATAGAAGGCGTTTACCAGAGACGTCATCATGGCCGGACGATCCACAAGTGGAAAACTACGCTACCAGTAATTAGGTAAGTAAGTAAGTGAGCAGATAAGTGAGTAAGTAAGTAAGTTAGAACGTTGATGAGTGTCTCCGGGATACTAATTTATACTCATTCCTAGTTATCATGAAACACTTTTAATACATTTTATCATGACTAACTCTCATTATATTTCACACAGAAACATAAGTCTTGTTGCACAGTTCCAGTTCTGAATGCATCATTGCTGTAGCCCGAAAAACCTTTTTGAATTCTGACGGGAAAAAGTATATGTCGATTACATGGATAAGGCACTACATTTCCACTGTCTCTATTTCAAGGTCTATTTAGGTTTTCCAAACGAAGATATCAATTGTGCCAGGGTTATTGAAAATATTGTCGTTCCAAGTAGATTTGGTAGAATTTTATTGGTTTTTGTGATTTAACTCTAGTAAATGAAATTTTTGATGGAAAATATAAGGAAGGCAATCCATTGTTGATCATTCTTGCCTACGTAGCATTGTCAGCAATGTTGAGAAGCTACATGTCAGTAAACAATCTGATTTTTGATTTGATATCTAACATGTCGCTCAGTAATCCAATGAACGGGAAATCCTAGTTCGAAAGTACTCCGATAGAATTTTTATCACCAAAGGTATATTGGTGATCTGTTTGCGAATATGAACAGTATTGAACACATTATCAGACTGTTTTTGGATATTTTTTTTAGATGCGTTCCTACCGATAACTGTACACAAGAGAAACCACACCGTAATATTGTCAATCATAGTGAAACATTTGTCCACTGAGAGAGACATGGGGAGCAAATCACCAGCCCAACGTTCACGCTTGTTCAAGCTATGTTTCGTACTCGCTTGAATGTTTTGAAAAGTACCACATCAACACAAGAAATGGAATGGAATGAAATGGAGTAAGGCGAACTAATTCCTGGGGCCATAGGTAGCCCAGGTATAATCACCTTTTACTGCGAAAGACCAGCGTCGTTAGTAGTATACCGTTTCCAGGGTGGACTCACCTCAAGGCATTCTGAAAGTGCTTAGTACGTTGGTATTAGACACAATTTTTTTGATAACCTCATAGAGAAAAGTGTTGATCTACACTAATCACGTCAATAAAGCGAGTGTGAAGGACGCTTTTCAGCATGAAGAAAGGGGCTATAAGTAACAATCGAGCAATGGTCTGTGAACTTTTTGGTCACCTACAGATCATGACCGTCGATACTGATGATTTGTGGTGCACTGTAACTTGTAAAACAGGTTTTTTCTTAAGGCTGATGATCAGCTCGAAATGTTTACAGACCATGAAGATGCGATCCATCAGGACTGAAGTAAAAACTGATTATGGTTGACAATTGTGGCATCGCCAGCAAACAGTTGATCTTTGATAAGGATATTGGGGTTGTGTCGGGGGAGATTGAACAAACTTCCTACAGGTCTATTGATGGCGTTTACTACAATTACGGTTACTACGCTTGATATACATTTAGAAATTTATGCTTCTGCGTTGAAATGTTAATGGGAAACCAGTGTGATTTTCTTAATTAAAATTTCTTGTCACCTTAACCCTTGTACAAATTTCGTTTCAAAGTGTCGACCCTCCATAAACATTTAAGTGTTCCGTAAAACAAAAACAGATTTATCGGAAGCATATTAATCTTCTCTTGTAGTACAACTGCTATCCAGCCTCCACGTTTTCACAAAGCTGAACTAGAAAGGATTGACGAGAGGAAAATGCATCTGTTTTGTGTTTGTATTTGACCGTTCTGGTGAGCAACAAAACTGGTGACCGTATAAAAAACATTCCACTGTGTTCTTTGTATAAGAATTAGTATTTGAGTGGTACATACCGCATATTGTGACCTTAACTTGTACAAAATGTGTTTTTCTTTGTTAAGCATCCATATTGCGCATTGTATCATGTGGCAATGGTGTTTTCAACGTATGCTCATCCCTGCACTCATAAGATATTAGGCGTGTACCATATACAAGTTAAAGAAGTAATCTACATATGAAAATCTATACAAAACAATGGTATGACGTGCTATCGATTCCCAACGCACCGGTGCTAAAATGTGCTAATAAAACCATTCACACCTTTAATAGGATAGGGTACATCAAGAATTGAAAGTAACATAGCCGAGTTTGCAGCAGATCGTCAATAAGTACATGGGACTTGTGAGCTTGTTAAACAAGACAGAATAATGGGGACCACTCAATGTATTGCTACATACAAATTGAATTGGCACCAGAACTCCGTCGGCTAACCACAAGCAACACCCGTCGAGCAAAAACTGAATAGCATCAAACAACTCTTGACACAGTGTTTTTCATTATTTTAATTTATTTCGTCAGCAACTACTTCATTTTGTTCGGTTATTGTTGATAATGCAATAATATTTACGTGATTATCAAATGAACGGAGTTGGTTGGTGATTGATCATGGCTGTTCTTGTATAGGAAAACATCATTTACGATTGTTATTTATGTCGTTTTCACAATAGAAGGAATGCGATTATAAATTTTGCAAGTGGAGTACATTATCATAAACATTTACTCCAGGTTTCTATAATCGAAGCATTACTACTTTTACTTCTTTTTATCGTTTTTAACGTCAGTTGTTTTGTGGGAAACTATAGTTCACTAAAAAAGCTTTGTCGCTATTATTGAATGGTTTCATTATATCAGGTGCAAAGTTGGTACACGCTTGATTAAATAAAAACTTCATCCAGTGCCAGAAAAATGAAACACAGAAAGAACGGTGAGATTTGAGGTGCCCGCAAAATGCCAACAATTGAATGTTGACTCTTGTGGTTGACAATTATACGAACAACGGACTCTATAAAAGTTTTTCCGATGCGCTTTAAAATTAATTTCTCAGTCAACAGAGATTCCTTATTCTCTTACTGTTCAACATAAAGAGGTACATTGCACATATTGAGAGTAATGTTGGCTAGGTATTGCAAATACTTTTTCAAATTAGTTTCTTGCAATATTTTATAACTTGTGTCCGAACGCTTTATCACGCTCTTCCTTATTATCCTCATTGAAGAGAAGGCTTCTGGTGGTGTTTGAGAATCCTTTGACGAATCAGATTGGTGTCATTTTTGACAATCAACGCAATTTACACTTTTTTCATCACACGCGCTTAACTCTCAGAGTGAAACTCACAACAGTCATTATTCAATAACTCTATGCAGAACGACACTCTGGATATGACGGAATACTCTCAGGTAGCATTTATGATATGATAAGATACACAATTTTGACAGAGTATCTCTACGTATTCAAAGAGGTAGATTTCGGTGAACTGGTTGAGAAATTAATCTATATGTTTTAAGGGCTAATTTTCTGGGATAAATTTTGATAAAAAGGGCCGACTGACGGATTCAAAATCGTTGTGACCAACAAACAGATGACACAAATAAACGTTACCGAAGTTCGTTCATTTCATGATCACGCAAACATTATTGAGTTCTCAACAATAACCAAACCAGATGAAGTAGTTGCCTTGAAAAAAATCCAAATAATGGAAAACAGTGTGTCAAGAATCGTTTGATGTTATCCAGTTTTCGATCGATGGATTGTGATTGTGGAGAGCTGATGAAATTCTGGTGCAAATTCAATTTGTTTGTGGAGATACAATCTGTCTCCCCCAAAAAAACGGTCATGCTGAACAATCTCACAGGTCCTAACAATTATCATTTTGATTAGGTGGAACATGTGCTCATTGAAGATCAGTAACAAAGTGGGTAAAGCTACTTTCAATTTTTAAAGTAGTTCATCCGATTAAAGCAGTGAATAGTTCTGTTACGGCATTTCTGCACTGGCCCGTTGAGAATAGATAACATGGTATATCATTGTTTGTATCGATTTTTGTATGCAGTTTCCTTCTTTAAATTCAATATATCATACGCCCGATTATTGTACTCTAGGAGTGCCGGGATGAGGATACGTTGAGCACACTATTGCCACGTGATACACTGGTCAATAGGGATGTCCAACAAACTGACCGCATTTTGTGCAAGTTGAGGTCACACTATGCGGAATGTACCTCTCAAATACACACAAATTCTTATATGGAGAACATAAAGGAATGTTTTATATACTTTCACCAGGTTTTTTCTCTGCGCAACGGTCAACAACAAACACACAACAGATAAATTTTGTTCTCGTCAATCTTTTCCACGTAGAATTCTCTGGAAACGTAACAGGTTGACAGCAGTTTTTCTACAAAGAAAGCGCATTGATGTGCAGATGAATATGTTTCTGAAAAATTTCTTTTAGTTTAACGAAACCCAATATGTTCCTTGGGCGGTGGACACTTTGAAACGAACAATATACAAGTCTTCAGGTGCCAAGCAATTTAACTTTGTGATATCACGTCGTTTTCCCGTAAACATTTCAACGCATAATTATCAATTCCTAAATGCATATCAAACTTAGTGATGGGACGCTTCGCCATTATCTTCAAACACTTTGGGTTGACCATAATCCTCAAGGAAAAAATTGTTTTCGGTTAAGCTATATGGTCCTACCAATAGTAAATAGACGGTCATACCAATAGACGGTCATGAACTGAAGGTGACACAAAAGTTCGTATGTCATGATTTGATTGTTACGTACATTCTCTCTCTGGATGTTGTTATCAAAGAATTATTAGGAAAGCGTCCTTTACACTCAAACACTTGACATGAAGATTGTTGGTCAATTCCTTGCTTACTGGGAAGATAAACATACCAGTGTAAAATGCGAACTTACTTAGCGCCTTGCTCTGCGGCAGCGAGACGTGTACTACACATGCAAGGCATAACAGGAGGCTAAGCACCTTTCTTTTACAATGTCCCCTACACATATTTGGCATCTACATGATAGACACAGTGACCAATAAAGTTGTTTTGTCTCGTCTGGCATCCTTAACATCTACACCTTCCTCACCAATCGCAAAATTAGATGGCTTGGTTAAAAAAAAGAGGGAATACAAGCGGAATGCAATCATGAAAGTTGCACGTTTTATAATATGAAGATCAATAAACTATGTCAGTCCAACTTGGACCACTTCCACCTGAATCGATCTTTGTCACGTCGGGCTCACCAGTTTTTGGTGGGTTGGTTGCTAAAACAGCAGGACCCACTAAATGCTCCTCAAAATTGTCTCGTCCGCAGTAGTTGCTTAATACCCAGGAGTTCTGAAAAGAAAACGCGTGATTGGACTAACCCGAAATTTATTGGTGCAGGAAAGTTTATAAGTATGAACAATTTTTACGCTGCACCTAACTACACGGGGTCAACCACGGGAGGCCAGCGTGTCGCGGCTTTGCGCCAGGAAGTCGTTCGAAGGTTAAGTCCGGAAAAGGCCAAGGACTAGACTATTCAAACAAAATGACCCTACCTTTGGGTGCGATGAAGAAGACGGGTAAAAATAGGTAAGAGTGCCGGCTCTTACAAGAAAAGATGAAGAGAAGACAACAAACAGACCGATGCTGCTACGGCAGCATGTGGAAGTGCGGCGCACAGATTGACTGTGTACCGCTCAAACATTCAGCTGGCGCCGTGGTGACTTTAGATGTGCTGTTCACAGTGACCATTAAAGTTGTTTTGTCTCGTCTGGCATCCTTACCATCTACACGTTCCTCACCAATCGCAAAATTAGATGGCTTGGTTACGTTCGGCACATGGCAAATAATAGTATCCCGAAGATCTAGCTTCAAGGAGAATTAAATTCCGGTAGTAGAGACAGCGGAGATGTAGTCACTCATCCATGGAATCGACATATATATTTTTTCTCCTTGAGGATTCAAAAAGGTTTTTGGGTTACCCAATGATACATTCAAAACTCCAAATGTGCAAAAGAATTTATGTTTATGTGCAAAACAAAATCACAGATAGCCATGACACTTACGATATTAAGGAAGTGTTTCATATTACCGGGGTTTTCCGAAAGTCTGCCCATCCGAATAAGCGTCCACGGGCGCTTAACTTGACACTATTGTTTATTATTCTACCATAAATGTTCAAATTGTTCTTGCAAAGCTCTTTTTCACGTTTCCAATAGTTTCATTTCACCATCTTCTAAAATATCTAGGATTGCTTTCAAAGTATGCTGAAATAAATACTGAAATACATGTATGCTGAAGTATGCTGAAATAAATGCCGGTATTATTGTATGAAATAAATAGTGTTTTTCTCAAAATATATATGTCCTTCTTCTGTGAAATATTTTGCTTCTGTACTATCACCCATGAGCGCTTATTTGGGTGGGCGGTTATTTGGTTCCGAAAAATAGTTTCATGAAATGGAATTTTCCGTTTAACCGCCCTGGGCGGACTATCGGAAAACCCCGGTAACTAGTGATGAGTTTTAATTACTATCTTGGAGACACTTATTAATGAACTTATTTACTTACATGTTAATCTCCTTACTTACAAACTTACTTATTAGTAGCGTAGTTCTCCATTTGTGGATCAGCCGGCCGTGATAACGTCTCTGGTAAATGCATGAACTATATGACAAACAATAATAAGACCCCTCCCGCTTCCAAGTCAACAAATGAATAGATTGTAGGTGCCACTAACTAGTCATAGCATTTACAAGATATTTTATAAGGTTTCGTGGGAAATGGGTGTACAGATTGTGTACGCAGCGCTTTCCAGCATTTTGTTTGAGAGTGCACGTGTAGTCTTTGCACAGTCAAGTGCAATCTGCAATGCCAAGGGCAGCAGCCTGCAGTTTCTAATTTAGCATGAATGGATTGGCTAAAAATGGTTCCACCAAGGTTGATATGAAGTAGAATAGATCGACACTACAAATAAGCCTTGAATTTATGAAAAGATGTAGACCATGATTTAAAATGTTAGTAGTAACAGGGAATGGATATACTTCCATGATTGAGCTCCCACAAATATGGTTCAAACGTCGTTTTACTCTGTTCAAACTTATGTATTTGGCTTTTGCAAAGTTGAAGTAATTCTGACGCACTTCACGATGTAGTAACAGAGTTTAGAAACGTCTGTATCATTTGTTTTCTAACTACCTCAAATGAAGTCGAGGAAGGCATAGATCACGTTATTTCTTTCTCGTACTCCAGAATATGTACTCGTTCTTTTTTTTACAAATATATGCACTTGTAAGGCATGTTCACGGACTGAAGTATGAGTGCGCCTAGCAATGTTCATATGGATGGAAACGCTGCGTATTAGATTAATTAGAATCTGTTCTGCACGAATTTATACGCTTTATATAAACAGGCTTTCCTCCTGTTGATCCTCTGGTCCGTGAAAAAGTCTTCATTGTGCTTAAATTTAAAGGTCCTTCAATCTTGCTATTGAAAACAAACTCCATTTGTTTACTATACAAGCAAGCGTATATTTTTCTGACTACTCCTATTTAGTTCAATTGCAAAAATTATGGTTGCAGTGCGTATTCTGAAATGAACGCATCCTTTCTTCCAAATTTATTCTTGTATTCTTACTAAAGGAGCATATTAAGTAGTTTGAACTTACGTTTGTCAAAAACAGTCTTAATTTGCTTTGTGTCAGTCTTCTAGAGTAGTTTATTTTATGCATGAGGTGACCGTTTTCTTCAATTATATCTATTTTTGTTCAGTCTAGTTATCAGTTGGCAGGCTATGAGAGGTTTTACTAGTTCACTTTCGAAAATGGTTTCGGTGGCTCCCATGAATTTACGTTAAAGTTCATGAATTTCAAACAGTGCAAGCGTCAATCGAAAAATTGTTTGTAAGCACTAATGTCACCTAAATGACTATGCACGTACAACCTTTGAAATTTTTCTGGATCACTACTGTGGATCTGACGTATCTACGGCATATCTTGTAGGGATTGAGCAATCAACCAACCATTTTTATGTCGTGTTGAATTTCCTTGAATAAACATGTTCTTCACAGAACAAAAACGGTGCACGCTTGGTCCCACTAATCATTTGGAGTATGACCATTTTCTTTAACTCTACGCTGAAATATATTTGGAGTCCAGAGGAACGCATTGCTCCTGCTGAACTCTAAACGGTGTTTACAAAAGATAAGTGGTGTTGATGAAAAACGAGGCATGATCTCACATTCGATCGTCCAATCTGGGGAAACAAACTGCGTCATAGATTTCAGATAAACCTCATATCCAACACATTAAAGAAACGAACTCGCAAGTAGAAAACACCCAGAGTTTAGTCCTCTCTCTTGCTGTCGATTTGCCACTTGTGTTTAATCGAGCTAGCCTTTGCAACGTTATCTGGTGTGAGGTTGGGAGTGAATATTCAAAAATGTTCAATCCAACCTATTTCAGTATATCAGTGTATAGCAGTCTCACCGGTAGGCGTGACCAATAGTAAAGTCGAATCAGGTGATGCATTTATACACCCTGATGTGTGGATTTTGAGAGTTGTCCACCATTCACGTAGAAAAACGAAATTTCGAAGCAAAATATTGTAGGAATAAAGATTTATCGGAGCAATAAGCTTTGAAGTTGTGTTGTCATTGTTTCCGGGGATACGAAGAAACGTGCAAAGTATGATAGGAGAGAATTGCGGTAAAACGATGTATGGGAAGCTGAAACTTTGAAGGTTGCACGGGTAGATGAAGAAGATATTACTTTCGATAGATTTTTGTGGAGTAAGTGGATAGAGTTAGATGGAATTTTGTTACAAAATTGTTCACAATTCCGAAGATCTCGCGAAACAACAGTCTCAACAAAAGTCATCCTGGAGATCCTACTGCATTTAGCAATAGGCTTTTTGGATCTTGCAATTAGGTAATAATCCTTTTTTCGAAAGACCTGCAAAGATAACCGGCAAACAGAATAACCAATAAGGAAGGACGCATGCCCACACAAACCTAAGAACAGGCTTATATGGGACGGTTAGCGTTCTAAGCTTGAGGGTGGAAATGAAAGTTTCCTCACTTTGTCAAACCTTCCTGTGATGTGTCAAGACCATGAAACATTGTGGGTTAATAGAACATCAAGATATTTGAGTGTGAGAGAGTTAGGAATTCTGTCACTTACAATAGAGAGAGGAGGTTTACTGGTAAAAAGGGAACGATGCAATTCAACAGGAAGAATAGAAAATAACATATCTTGACATTTCGTTGGGTGGAGTGTGAGATAACGAGATGAAAACCAATCCATTACTTCTGCCAGTTTTGACTGTAATCTTTCATAGCTATCCGTATCGGAGTGCTCACAACCAAGGAACACATCAATAAAATCCAATAGAATCTGGTGAGACAGGGATTTGACTCCCATAAAAAGTCGAGAAGAAAGGGGGAGAATGGTTCCATGAAGAACACCCGTGTCAGAAGCTGTGGTAGAAGATGTCTGGTTGTTTCCGAATGTGTAGTGCGTTCGGATTATAAGAAAGTCACGGATTAGTATACATATCTTTGAATCAACACCTTTTACAGAAGGGCTTTGCAGTTGTTTTGCTCTATTCACACAGCCAAAGACGTTTTTATAGTCGAGAAATACCATTCTGACAAGTTTTCGCTTTTTTTCCAAAGTTAATGCCACTGAGTCAACCAGATATGCTACGGCGTCTAGAGTGAAGCAGTATGGTCTAAAAGCAAATTGGCAATAATTATCGGCAGGATCTTTAGTGACAACATGAGGAGCGAGCAACTTTTTCATAGCTTCCAAAATGCTTAGATGTGCAGGCAATCGGACGAAACTTCCTGGGATCAATTTTGGGAACAGCTGTTATTCTAGCCGAAATTCATCTGTCCGAGATTTTACTGCTCTGTAAGCAGCTTTTGAAGAGTTCAACAAATGGGGCTGTTAAGATATCTGCAAACTCATTTAGGACTACGGGAGACAGAACATCAGGGCAAGCAGCTTTATTCGCTTCAGTAGTGAGCAGTTGTATATAGACATCGCTGGGTTGAAACAGTGGTGGAAGGACAAAAGTTTGAATTGTAGAGAGAGGCAAACTGTTGGTTGGTGAAGTAAATTCGTCATTTAGCAAACCAAATCAATATTCTGCAATTTTATGTTAGAGTTTATTCCAAACAATCGTTTTAATGTTCTCCATGTGTTAAGACAATCATTGTTTTGAAGTATCACCCAACAACTTGACTGGAATAATTCTTTATTCGTCATTATGGTGACGACATAATTACCGTAAATCCATACCTTTTGATCATCACAGTTTTGAACTGGATGAACAAGGCTTAACTATTACAGACTCCACTTAACTAAAATTTCTTTACATACATGTCTCTACTTTCAATTTTTGTATCACAACGCTTCACCAGTAGTGCTAATAATGTCCACCCTTTTGAAATCCGATATATCACAAACTAGCTGATTTCAGGTACATTAACAAAACTTGGGTTTCAAGTGATAAATCTCGTAACAGTTTAGCGGACCTGATAAAGTTTGCTAGCAGATGATGGCTGTTTCATTTTCCATATGTACACTGGATGACGTTTGCGTTAAAAACTTGCATGATTCTTTGTGGATCACGCTTATGGTGGACTACCAACGATAATCAGTTTGGGATACAAGAAATGACAGACAGTCACGACGAGGGATATGCGCTACTGATTGAAACTAACAAGAGCAAAACTCAAGTCTAGTGCCTTCCTTTGGTGTGAGTGAACCGGAGAAATCATGTATGAATGCTGTGGACTGTTTAACCAAGAGTGATCTAACGTGGAAATCAAAGAGGAATCACAAAAGGAATATAGTTAAGCTACTCACGACAAACTGTTAGCTCGCGTTGTATCGGGTTTTCATTTACCATGGCACCCAATAATGCAAGCCTGTTGAGGACAGGACTCGTTTCCTGTCTGTTATCGCATAACCAAAAATTCTAGTTAGTACATTTGACCCATCATTGTACACCTCATCTTATTTCTTCATAATTGTGGCCATATTGCTCAGTACCTGCGTGGTTAACTTCAGTCAACAAACTCCATAACCTCACATTATGTTCACACAATTTTTACCCGGGACCATATATTGTTAATAACTTGTTGTGCTTAGGTTCTCTTGTTAAAACTCGGGTCGTACGCTGTTCAAACTTCTAATATTGAACCCGATTGAACTTCTATCATCAGTTGGTTCATTCTCTCTCATTTTCGTGAACCTGGTACAGTGAAACATTTGGTCACTCCAGTTCAAAATAACTATATCAACTAACGGTTTCACTTTTCAAATGTTCTATTAGGCAAGATACACAAACTTCTTGGATAAGAAGGAACTTTATTTCATTTATGGCTCACAGTGGATGTGTTTCCATTAGCACATTTGAGCTGGACCTCCACTATGCAACACTAAACTCAGTCTGCGACATGAGGCTTAGATGTTCAATCAGACCACCTTTGGTAAATTGTAAGTTGATTCACATGGTACAGTAACTTTAAAACACAAAATTCATGCTCAAATAAACCTCAGCATTCATACATGATTTCTTTTTTTCTAACAACAAAGGGAAAAAACTGTTTGGCGGAATCATCGTTCTATACACCTAAACAAGTTACATCGTCATCAAATAAAAGGTGGTAGAAGGAATTAATAACTGTGATAAGGATTTATTATAAGCATGAGGCATTTCCAGTTAACACCAGATCCGAATATTTGGAACAGGCTAGTAACAATTTTCTAGTAACGATTTTCCCATATGTGATAAAGGGATAGAAACAGAGCGTAACATTTTTCTACGTTAAAGAACATTGTTTGTACATTTGTGAATCCACACCCGGTTGAGAATTCCAGATTATAAACCTGAACGGAATTTATCTACAAAGATTACCGACTAATTGCGAACACAAATCCCTGCTATATAATAGCCCGCATCTTATCTATGCTAACTTCGGTAGTTTAGTATTTCAATTCAGCTGCTTAATTTATACACAAAGTGCCATATTGTGATAAGAAAAATACACTGTACATATCAACCTTCTCAAACAATATTCAACCCTTATGTTTTGATGACTGTAGTATTCATCAAAGGACTTATTTGAGAACAGTGACATTTGTGAAAAAAAGTGAATTTATTAATAAAACTTTACATATGTTCGGATGATGAGTGAGTGTCTAGCGGTGTAGAAGAATTGGAATAATTCAAAAGCATTACATCTTCCACGACACTTCAAGGACCCAACAGGGACGAAGTTGTGTTAGTTTTCGGTAGCAAATACAGTGACATACTATACTATGAACGTGACCCGACTTGGATGTTAAAATACTAAAATGGGTGAAACCGCTAATACCACTTGCACCAAAGTGGACCTAACCGTATGCATGAAATCAACAAATCCTCAAATGGAATGACGCGGTCGACGCGAATAAAACATTCTGGGAACCACCCGCTATTATTTTACTGATGTCAGGTTAGAGATCATAAAGTATCTCAGCCCAACTTTATTCTCATTCAATCTTCCCTTTGTCATGTGGGTAAGAAATTAAAGACATCCTTCTAGTAAGTCATAGCTATCTCGGCTCTAGTCAGTGCCATGCCTACGAATAGATGCTATCAGACAAAGGTGTTTATTAAAGGTAGAACGGTTTAATTAATATTTATCAAACCTCAAATTTTGATAAATCAAGCCATGCTGGAGCTATTGTAGCAGCTATGTGCGTCCTAATGAGGCAATTTTTCAAGCAAGTTCAACGCTGCAGAGTGGACACAATTTGAAAACTGTGGTTTGAAAATGCAGTCAATTAAACATATTCATTCACGTTTAACGACTTTTCTGATGCAACTGCTGCTAAGTGGACTAGGTTTACAAATTATGTGCTAACTGTGTGTAAGCGCCAGCAAAGACGAGAATGAAATAAGTCCGAAAAATAAATATAGGCTTACCAGTCAAACAAACATGTACCATATATTGTGCATGGTCTGATTACAGACATAGCGACACACATTTATGACGTTACTCTTGCTGGCACAGTTTTTTTATTGATTCTGTAACTGGAGTAAAACTAAATTTTAGTGTCAAAAGTTACAACTAATAAAGGCTGATGTGAAGACTACCGTGATGTGAAAGCAACAATTGTGGTTTATTAAAGCATCCGTGCATCTCTGCTATCAGACGGTGCAGTTTTCATACGTGATTGTGATTCAAACGCGAGCCTAGTAACATATTTTTGAGAGTGTAATCAAGAAAAAATAGTTGCTCACAATGAACGCCTGCATTTATACTGCTGGTGCCAAATGCAGTCATTCTGTGAACTCCGTGCCAAATCGGGTTAGAGCCAGGAAAGATAATAACGGAGTACTTCTGAAAAATGGAAACCAGTTAATCAGTCAATCAAACATGCAGAAGTAGCGGATGCAATGAGCTACTCTTGGATAAAACTTTGTTGTTTACATTGCGGTGAAACGTTATATTTGATCGAGCATCAAACAAAGCTTTCGTTCACAAGAGATAACATACACTAACCGAAGGGGATAGACAGGTTAGTGCGTGTTCATTACTGAAAGGTAGATTATCGTAGAAAACACTATAATATGATAAATATGAGTACCAGTTCAGAATGATGCTCACCTGACGGATTGTAAACGTCAACTGTATCCTCCTGACACATTCCCAACATATTGTGTTATTCCGGTTTCCTGGTCTCTTAGCACAATGACACACGTGTATAAGAAAGGAAACATTATTGAACGTTCAAATCTTTTGGCGTTTTCTGTGTTTACCGATGAGAAAATTGTGAACGAGCAAATTAACAGTCCTCAAATTTTTACGATGCTTCCATACAACCAGAAGGACACAAATACGCTAAGGCACTAACAGTTTGCGACGGCTTAAATTACGTGGCTCTACTTGCAAACATATATATCTGGAGGCACAAAACTATGCATGTTTATTATAAATTGCTTTGACATGGTCAAAAACATGAACGGTTTGTATTTGGTCAGTGAAAAAAGTGAACATAATACACGTGTCTTAGAGCGGCGAAAATAGTAAGGTCATCTCTTTACACATTCGGCACTCAAGGCAATAATTAGTAAATTTAGGAGAGTAGAATTTTTTTTACAAAAAACACCATGAAATTGAAAAATAATAAATAAAATTACACATAACGTATAGAAAACTAATACCCAATAAACTAGCGAGTTCACCACCGGTAGAGGGAAAGTTTGCGCAATTTATTTTTCTTTGCGTGCCAGCCGTGTTTGACTGAAGAATATATTTTCAGATCAACATCACTGTTAGAAAATTTGTTATATGTTTGCTGCACATGCTTAGTCTTACTCCAATTATTAATTCTGGTGTCTGCGTATCACTTCTTTCTATGTAAAGAGACACCTTATTTCTATTGTTTTCATTTGCTTCAAACTTTCCACTTCATTCTTGGTGTTCTGCTTCGTAATGGGCACGCCTTTTGTACAAGTGTGCCAACATTCAATTCGTTCTCTCTCCTACATTCACGTGAATATTTATCTACACGTGTTTGCATGGAATCAAAAACCGTTTTTGTTTAAATCAAACCGAGTTCATTTAGGTTTAGTTTCGGTTTTGCCAACATTACTGCTTGGTTTCTCACTCAGAAGCACATTCGCTTTCAATTTCCCAGGAATAATCAGTGCGATGGCATAATTTCAGGTAATACAAGTTTTTAATATTTGGAACAAGTTTAAAACAATGCTCCGATATTACGAAACAGATCGGGACAATGTTATTACCTGAAGTAACGTTAAAGGAGCAAATCAGAACCCAGGCTCAGAATTCCAGGAAAGAATTATAAACCTAAACTTAATTTTCCTTTCAGATTACTGACCTACAGCAATAACCAACCTGTTTAATATTTCAAAGAAAATGAATACAATTCTTAAAAACAGTTAAAGATTAAAATAAGAAACACTTGCTGTGCACATTATCTGTCAATCTTTGACACCTGTTTTCATCTACATGTTTTTCCGTTTGGATGATGATTGTGGCAAGAGTCCATTGCACAAATTTTACTCCTCTCAGACTTGTATCCTTCCGGCAACTTTCTTGACCACATATGGTGTGCATATATGCTACTGATATTGCCAAAAGGTATGTGCCTCACGATCATGAGAATAAATAGTATTATTATTATCCTTGTAATATTCATCAAGAGCCAATAGTAATTTGAGCGTTATTATGCTGTCTGGCTGTTTAACACATCGGTACCTGCGGATAAAATATGGATTTGGTATAAAAATTTCACATCTGTTGGTGTTTTAACTGAGTGTTTACCGATAAAAAATTAAGGAATAAGCTATTTAACAAGTCTTACTTCTTCACAACGTCTACCTACATGTAGTTTTTTCATATTTGCCGATTGAATTTACCAATCAGTACCATTGTTAGAATCTGTCAGTCAATTACTACACTAGGAGTCCTACTACATTGAGTTTACGCCGACAATACCACGCATCACTCTGGCATATTTGTATTCACTGCCCAACCTGTTTTGGTTGATCATGTGAAGAACTTATTCACGAGACTGTCAACTGAACGCGCTTTGTATTTCTCTGCTCTGTATAAAGTATAGTTCAAATTTACGTTTGAAATGAGAAATCATTTCGATCACACCTAAAGTTCCTAAATTTGCACACCGCTCTGGTTCCCTTCTGATACGCCTTATCGTTGACCAACCACATAGAAGGTGAACTACGTATTGGTATTCGGATTAGAATCATAATATTAATTAATTACTCAAAGTATTTAAACAAATACCAAAAATTATGAGCAACATATTTACAACATTTGTGTGATCTACTCGTAAAGGGCTAAAAACGGTCAATTTACAATCGCCACAACCGTCGTTAAAACGTTGAGATTTTTTAGTTAATAATTTTGAAGAAAATAACGCCTAAATCCAAACAACTAAATAATAAAAGGGGAAGAATCTTGGGGTTTTGGGTTTAAAAAAGTAAAGGATATTGAAGGAATTTGAAAAAATTGTTTACTATCCAGCGTTCAGGCAGGGGGTATTAGACGCTTTAAATCAATGGATTCGGTCAATCAGTATTTCTGAGTTACCCCACTCGGAAGTTTCTGAATATTTACAGTACATCTCTCTCAATCAAAAAATTTTTAGCATTCACACGCTAAATCGTTGATGTAGTCGCACTAAAAGGAAGCATTAGGCCCGGGTTTCGCTTTCATTATAGTTCATCAGAAGCGCCTGGCCAAACCCGAATTTGAACTGACATGAGAAGCAAGTATGGTACAGTTACGTTACCACCGCACGCTGAAGACTTAGGAGTAATCAGTTCCAAACGCACGAACTGGCGTCATAAAGTGATTCATGAAGCACAACGGCCTCGATTTGATAAGCAAGTGACTGTCCTGGTTGTATCGACCAGTGACATCCCAAGCAACGTCTTCTTGGCAAATGATGTGTCACAGACTCCATGAAACTACCGGCGAAAGTTTTGGATAGTTATGAGTGGATTCGCAGGGTAGAGTAAAATTTACCGAACATCTCTTTCGCTCAAAAAGTCCTCATAATTGATACGTGATATCTATGATCTGCAGAGACTAAATAGGAAGCACTAGACCCAAGCATTGCCCTTATTAGTTATTGTTCCATCGTGAAGACGTCCAATGTAGACGATAGATGTTGTAAGAGCGGTTTGAGATGCACAATATATGATGATTTATTGTATGTTAATATTAAGCATTTACGATTCCATCCGAGAATTGTATTACTGGCAAAAAAACACAATAGAGCAATCTTTAGCAAGTTTAAAGGAGATCAAGTGTCAATTGTGACTCTATGCATAGCTAGTCCGTCAGAAGACATAATATCTGTGAATTAAGGAGAAAAATATAGTTATTGTACAAACTGGCAGCAAAAAGCATAACGTGTTGTATCACTTCTTATGCCTATATGAGTTAAGAAGGTTCACAAACAAGGGACTGTATGGTTAGCAAACAATGGTTTAGTAGATAAAAGCAGATGAACTCTGGAAGATTGTCGAAGTTGAAAAAGTAGGCTATGCTCTAGTGATTGCGTACACTGAATAGATATACGGAATATAAGGAGTAAAATAATTCAATAAGCATGTCAGAATTATTGATATCACGCAATTTGCCAAATTTCATCTAGTAGTGATTACCCAAGTGTATCTCTGCAAAGCAATAGGAAACGGCTCCAATACTTTTTCGGGGGTTCTCTTCAATACTTCCGTCCTGGGTTTATGTACTGTGCTTTTTGACTTTCATAACGACTACTGGGAAGGTACTTATCACTGCCTCTACGCTGCTCAGAAGATTACTTCCATCTCTTGTACAACTGAATGCATATTGAAATGCAACAGTAGAAAATCATTGAGTCATCAAACAGAACCGCCATCATGACTGTTGAACCTATTGAATATAATTTTTTAATCCACCAAAATTGTTATTCATTGTTAAGGTTGATATTTTGGAATCCTAACTTAGCCAACTCCCTGAGACGGGCAACATTGTTAGAGCACGGAACACCCGATTCTAATCTTTCACATTCGTAGTAAACTGTAGAATAAAAATTCGTACAAGTCGGGAGACGTTCCTCGTCAATAATTTCTAAAATACTTTATGTTATACTCCCCAATAGAATTCAGGAAAATTGTTGGACACAACTGATCCTATTACAATAGAAATTCATCGTCGTAAGTGTATCGGAGGAATAGGTAACCTTAATCGTCCGCTGTCGTTGGTTAACGGGATTCTCCATTTTAATCAACCTATCACGGTCGCAGGCTGTATGACATTGTTCGTTTAATTAATACCAGTCTTTTTCTGTGTTCATTCAAACCACCAACAGTGAGGCTGTAACATTGATGAAAGATGATACTGTTTCTATTGTTAACAGTAATTATAAACCCTTCTCGTTCTAAGTAAGTGTTTAATAAAATGCTAATGCTATATAATTTAGGTATTTAATAATAATTATACTTTATTTCTCAATAGAATCAAACATGCATTAAACGCGCGATCGAAAATTTTAACAGGAAATCGTCTATGTTTGATAGAAAATTATAGATCGATGAGCAGTGAGTAGTGAAAATGGTCCAATTAACTCTTGTTGCAGAAGCCACTAGGGTAAAGTTGATAGATAATTTAATTACAAATGTAAAGCGGGATGATTTGAGATAACTTGAGAGCAAATTTCATTTTGAATGGTGCAGCTTATTGGAAAATGGGTTCTCCATGATAACCCAGATGCCGTTGTAGGTGTTATAGTTTGTCTCAATGCAATCCAATATGATAACCGTTAATCAAATGTACTCAAAGATGGAGTAAATAAGATTGTTCACATTGTTAATTTCATAGTGATGTTGTCGTGGTTAGAAGAATAAATTAAATTTATAGTGAATGTAGAGAAATTTATTGTCTACGTGCATACTCAGTCTTCAAACCACAGTAGTTTTGTTGGAATAGAGACTGAATCCAACTGCTAGCGTTAACATCGAGCTACCACACCGGTGAAATGTTATTTTTATAAATTTAACGGCTTTGTTGTCTTATAATAACCAAAGATGGCGGGATCTGATTTTACTCAAAAGAAATAAATAGGATACAGCGTTGCAAGCACTATTATTTCCATCATGAGGTAACAAAGTTTATGACACTGTAGAGTTTATTATTTTTATTGATAATAATAATAATAACATTATCATTAATATTATTAATGTGTCAGCTTGCAGCGGAATGTCAGTCTGAGCCAACGTGCTCAACGTCATCGTCAAGGGGTTGAACTTAAATGGTTAGATGAAGTGAGCTTACAACAAGTCCCATAATCTGTTCTCCAACAGCATAGCGTTTATGGCACAATACATCTCGGATCATATGCGTACTATGTGACTTTTGATACAACCGAGGACATTGTATGGGTACTACATCAGCATACACACACGAAATTTAAAGAAGACAAAACGAAAAGCTCTTCGGACAAATTCAGTGATGCGCATCTGGAAAGGTTGTTGTTTTTAAAAAATTTTGGTAATGACTACTTAGAGGGTCATTTAGTTCAAGATAGTTTGAAGGTAAGTAGTTGTAGCAGGATTTTTCAACTTCTCTCACAGATAGGAGTACACAGCATCAACAACTTCACATTTGGCTCGGTAACGAAATTCCCCAAGGAATCAGGACTTTCTAAGAGATGGCAAGGAGTGGTTGGTCTGAGACGTACCACAACACAACAATACTTTTCGCGCTCTGTACTTGGTGCCATGTGCGCCGAAAAACTGATTAATGTTAATATGTTTTGTTTCACATTGTGTCCGTGAGTAGTAACTTTTTAAAATATTTGTGATGGGTCATGTGACACGAATGTTATTCCATTTTTTATAGACATGAACATATTGTGAGCAAAGTGATGTCAACCACGTATTAACGTTCCTGATGATTGATTATGTGCCACAAACTAGCCTTTTGTTATCTTTACAGATGGTCCAAATCAAACAAAAATGTTAGTGTTTTGAGAAACGCAGATTGTCTGTGGGTTGACAAAGTGTTTACCCAATAAACGTTGAACGACGAAACGGTACCCGGTAAATTCGACGAGTTTGACAACTATTTGGCGGTGGAGATATTGCTGGCAGGGTCATTGTTCGGTACCACCAAGACATTTTCTGTGTCATCAAACCGAGGCAGGCATGTATCACGCAGCCATCAAGTGACATCAGTGGATGTTTCGATGAGTTCTTATTTTGAGCTGCCCAGCTAACGCATGAAGATTATATGACCTAAAGCCGTAGTTCAAATCAGGTTTCAACCAGAGATAGGCACTACCGATGAGCTCTAATATGAAGAAAACCCGAATCTAGTTTACCATGTTCTGAATGATTTGCTCAAGGAAATCCAATGACAATGCTGAGGAGCGTTCAAACGAAAGGCATCGTTTCACACCTAAAGGGAACATGGATACCTCGTTTCAGATGCGGTGCTGAAAAAATTGAATTTGAAAATTAATGCTACTTATGTAGAATTTACCTTCTAATGTTTGACATTCGCTGTTATCCGAAAATCTTTTGTGGGAAGAAACGATAGTTGCCAGCCGGGACATCCGGCAAATGACGATGAATCGTCTACATCAGTAGATAGGGAGAGTAGGGAACTCATCTGGTGCGTTATGAGACATTTTAGCTAAGGGTGGTCGTTTTATTACAAAAGCAATACATGCATGTTGTTGTTATAACGTGTTTGCTCGTCTGTCTAGTTTAGTAGACCTCGATAGTACCCGATTTCTCCTGGATGGTGTAGAAAAAAGCACGATTGATACAAAACTAATTTTTAAACCGGACATAGATGGGTACAAACGGGACAGTCAAAAAAAGTCAGTGCTGATGATGGCAGAAGCGATGATGGAACGAGTATGACGAACGCAGGGTGAGTGGTGGAAAAGTGCAAAAGTTAAGCAAAGCAACACATGTTCGTAAAGCGTGCTGAGCCCGGTAACAGAGCCGAGCGCCAGCATGGTAAGTAAATACGAAGACTTGGAAAAAATACAGACAAAAAGGATACCGGTACATGTCACGTCTTAATGATGTGATCCAGACAATGTCCTGAACTGGGTCACGGAGGACTGACTTCAACGTGCAGTCGAGACAAGTCTAGTATCCGAGGCTACGGTTGCTTCCGTTGGTCGATGGACTAGGATGAAAGCTGTAAGCATCCTTGGGGAAAGTTTAACTTTCCCAAACAGTTGGATGTCAGCTTGGGTGTTTGCACTTTATTTCATCATTGAGGTCAGAGTAGCCTTTCATTGCAGTATTCTTTGGTGTTTAGGAAAGTTTAGTAGAACAGTGTCTTTAGACTGATTATATTAGGTTCGTTTTTTTCTCCTGATGATATGCACTTACATAGTTCAACGTTGAATAATGCAGTATCTTTTCTAGGATTTAACTCATTGGGTCGTTACTTTCAACAGACACAAAGAACGGCTTAAGGTTTTTCTCAACTTGTACTTCGTTTTTGGGACAGTAATACTGGCTCCTGGTGATGCATCCCGTCTGTTATGATTTAAGTGCACTTTATTGTATTGACCCGCGACCTGTTCGATTGTCCAACCGCGTGTATTACCATGGACGCTTACACGGACGGGATGTGTGTCGGAGGCAAATAAGAATGTAGGCACAAAGAGTTATTAATAATAATATTTATTCTCAAGAGTATGAGACAAATGCCTTTCGGCAAGATCAATAATATACACAAAGTTTGTATAAATCCGCTGAAAAAATGCGGAGGAAAATATAATTTCAGAGTGGCGAGAATGGTACTATTTACTCTCACCACAATCGCTATTCAAAGGTAAAAAGCTCAATTAAAAGTCTCCATCATTCGTTTTGAATTATAACAAACGATTCAGAAAAGTGAGGTATGTAACAGTGTAGAGCATACTGTAGTATACTTCAAAGAGCTACGCAAGATAAAGTTAAAGCGCGCGGAACGGATGTGTGCAATAACTTGATCAAATAATGTCACTCAATATATATGCAGCACCTCATTATGTTTCGAAAATAGCTTCAAGCGATGAGATATGATTACTTGCATTGCTTCAGATAAATTTCCAAAACTTAACCTCAAGAGTTGTCTAAGTTCATCAAAGTCAGAAATTCTCATGGTCAAAAATCGAGAACTCTGTTGAGATACGGGAAAATCCTGACACAGGTGGATAGGAACGAAGTGGCAGTAAAAAATTAAGAAACAGATTTGATTCACCTTTGGAAAGTGTTCTGTGGAGGAATTTCGGGAAATTTTTATCTCACAGCAAGGTAGATCACCGCTTGGAAAACGGTTGACGAATTCGTCCCTTTTTTCGGCTGGTGGTTCCGCCTGATTTTGAAACGTCGCTGTGACCCATGGAGTGATTCTCAAAGGTAAACGTGGATAATAAATTTTTGCAGAGTTAGCGGTGGTGTATATGGCGCATGTGCCCAGAGGAGCTTCATTGGGTCGGAGCAAGTGAGGAAGCTGCCCAGAATTTGATTATATGAATTAAAATTCCGGAGTTTTCCACATTTTGAGTCCACGGTTATGGTTTGCGAAAGTAGTAAGTTCATGTTAGAGGTTATTGGTTCCAGTTGAGTATTCTTCCAGGAGTAGAGCACGTTTCGAGCATAGAATTGACACACAATCTTATGGATTGACTTGCAAAGACATCCAATTCATAAGGTGAAATTGAACTGCTGGCATAGGTGGTTGACGCATAGGTAAATGAGCTTCGTGAGATATCGCTCGACGGTCGGGGGTCCCTCAGAGCAGTGTATAAAAGAGAAAGGCATTAGTTGGTGACTAGATCAAATAAGATATCTGGAGTAATATTAATAATAAAAGATATAATGAAGAACAACCACACTGGCAGCATTCACATTCTCGAGGTCATGGAGAGTAGTAAGAACGCTAAGCTTGATAAGTTGTGTAAGCCTGGATGGCAACATATTGGTATATGCATAAAAATACGGTGGAGTACCTCTTCTAGGGTCGCTCTTAGGCAAACTAGCTGCGTACACATTCAAAGTGGATAGAGAGCACAAGGTTTATGGATGTAAAGAGTACTCAGTCGAAAATTGAGGAAGCATAAACCTATGCACAGCTTGCAAGCGGTTAATCATGCACTAGGTAGTAATAGTCGGTTTATTGGTGTTTATCGATTGGACGCTAACAGAACTGAAGAATTCTCAGTGTATGTGTAACCATTTAATTCAGTGGCGGCGGCAAATATATGCACGCCTAAAAATAAAAAGTGCAAAATGTAGTTCTTTTTGAAAGAAAAGTGCTTGTTTTTAATAACATGAGGGTGCAGCAACCATCATATCTCACTTGCTTTAGGAAGGAATACATCTTAGGACGAGCATTCATGGCCTTTTTTAAAACGTTGTCTCCAAAACTATCTTTATTCTCTACAAATATATGATATATATTATTAAATTCTATAGTAGTTCATATGACATAATATATATTATTTATATTTGGGACTGCAGTTGAGACTGTTTTGAATGTTCTTTTTAAATTGAATTGTTTTCATTTGTTCACAGGAATGCTGACCATGAAAGAGGGTCCGGACTGCTTGCTTTTGGGGAACAATGTCTACATAGCGATCTGGTTACCTTCGCTGCATTTCCACTGGTTCATGACAATTATTGGGTGGTAGAGTTCGATCGGTGAGCAACTCAATGTGAACTTTCAATGAAATGTAAAAAGATATTTGTGAACTTTGAAGTGTGCATGACTCATCTCATAATTATTCTCTTACAAATTAATAAACCACCAAAATAGTTTCGTTGTCAAAAGTTGAGTCAAAATAGTTGAAATTGATTTTTCAAATTTCTGTGGATAAAAAATTTACTTAAAGAGTCAAGGAAGGTTAAATAAACACTATGAAATAGATCATGTGAAGTGCAACACCAAGTTAACTCTATACGTTGGAGACATCAAACTTGATCACAGAATTTCAAAAGCTTAGTTCTTGTTTACATATAGGTAACAGTCAATCGATATCGGTAATGAATTAGGAAAAATTATTCAATTCCAGTATTTGACTGCTAAATCGTTTGACTGTGAACTGAATTAAATTCATATTTGGTTCCGTGAGCAGGTCATCTATAAACATTCGATGAGCTGCTAGTGTGATTTCATCACGTTACTCTTAGTGCTAATCGATGTGAATCTTTTATAGAATCTTTTGATGCTTTGACTCACGAAATTTTTTATTAACCATTTTTGAAACAAATGGTTGCAAATGCCTCAAGTTTGAAATTTCAACGTTCCAAGGATAGTACCGAATTATTGGTCGGTAAAAGAGTGCATGATCCTCACTACTTTGGCGACAGAAGTTTGGATCTGTTGAGGGAAAGCTCATTTTCTCAACAAGTGACTTTTTAAACTCTTCTGAGTTTTGTCCTGAATGCTAAACTATTTCGTGTACTACTGGACCAATCTGTTTTAGCCATTTCGATTTTTCCTCAATCTGCAAGTGTCCAATCGATAGACACCAGGCTCACAGATTTTACTCACTGGTGCATTTCCACGCTTTTAAGCTGCTGATTGCTTTTTCTATTCACTAACGTTGACGTCACTTGTTTGCTTTCTGGCTTGTCCGTTTGCTGGCTTACGACGAGTACACACACTTGAGGCCGAACTTTCCTACGACGAAACGTGTTCATTTTTCTTCTGCGTTGGTTGGATTGCAATTCACATGCGGCATTCACGAAATCTTGAAAATTCAGTTATAACACTACCATGAAGGTCAACTCGAACAACCTGAAAGTATTTGGAGTAGAGAATGTGTATTTATGTAAATCTATTACATACGGTTGTCAGCTGACAAGCCACGCAGTTGAAAACTAACGTTGCTCTGAGAGATAATCATAAACGATGAGTAAATAGAATCAAAAGTTTCATTGGTCCAATTACACACAGTTTCAGTAACATTCGAGATTGAATGCATGAAACTTATGTTGAAAGGCAGTTCCAAAAATGTTTTTTTAATATAACCCAGACTGGCTTGAAGGAACAATTTTCTCAATTTACCATTCTCGTCTGGTCAAAGACTGCAAACATGAGTGAAAAAATCTGCAAACCTCAATTGCTATTGAACTCCAGTTTATCTACTGTTTGAAATGTTTTTGGAAAATCTGCTATTGACTATTCAGCCATCAGTATCTGAAACTCCACTAATGCAAATCAGAAACAGTTTTAATCACAAACAAGACAAAAATGAATACACAGGCAATTCGTGGGAATTGTGAATTAATTAAAGTTAGAGGCCCGAATCACATTCCATCTACTGAGGACGTCCCATCTTCTGGTTTCTTGTTCTTTTGGTGATTCCACGGAATTTAGGGAGCAGAACCAAGCATCTGTCTCCATATCCTGGTTGACGGCCTGCTGGAAGTCCATCTAAGAGAGTTCGCTTAACCCTGTTTCCTAGCCAGCGATGTCGAGTTGAACAAATTCGGTTGATTAGCGTATGAGATCTCTTCGATTCAATGAATTTAAAAGTAATTACTTTTCACTTGTAATCTTCGAGATCATTCTGCTTGGTAGATCACACTTAGCTGTGCAAAACCCAGAGTGAATCCTTGATCAAGAGCCAAGAATTGTTTGGCGCGCAGCTTCGATGGCTCAGTAGTAAAGGCATTGAACTTGTTAGCTAAAGATTCAAATCCCAACCAAGCCACTGAAATTTGTGTGCTCCTGTTTAGGCCTGGGCAACCTGACAATATGTCATCTCTGGTGCAGCATATGGGTTGCATGGCAGCATGCATCGCAAGGATGTGATTGCTGCCTGATTTGATTTGATTTTGAGATGCAGCTCGTACATAAGCTTCCACGTCATTACACGAAATAAATATGTCTGCACTAAATTCTACCGTTTATGCTACGAAAAAGCGAGGCACTCGGATGTTTTGGCCTGGTAGATCACACTTAGATTTGCAAAGCCCAGAGTGAATCCTTGATCAAAAGCCAAGCATTGTTGAGGACGCAGCTGCGATGTTTCAGGGGATAGAACATTGAACTTGTAACATGAAGGTCTCCGATTCGAATCCCATCCAAGCCATTGAACGTCGTGTGCTCACGGCTCGACTTGGGCAACCTGACAGTATATCATTGCTCGTACAGCATACGGGTTGCATGGCAGCATGCATCGTAAGGATGTGATTGCTGTCTAATTTGATTTCATTTGGGGACGCAGCACATATGTAATCTTCCACGCCATTATACGGGATAGATATGTGTACACCAAATTCAACCGTTTATGCTAACAATGAGCGATGCACTCGGTTGTATTGGCTAGGCATATATGCTGATGTCGTATCGACAGTTATGGGTGGCAATGTTGCGAGACATCCCTGAAGCAAACTCATCCTAATAATGGAGGTTTTTTGTTTATTGCCACATACAGTAAAATTTCAGAGAAAGGGATGGCCCATAATCAGATACTTCCTGTACAACGAAGACAATTGTGGAAAAATGTGGTACAAATCCATATGTCTTGGTGATAGAAGACACCGTCATCCCAACCCAGGGGTTGAAGTAGCAAACCACATAAGGTTGGGTGGTGGTACAACCCCGGGCGTCAGCGCCAGCTGCCTACCACTTGGTCGTAAGGTAAAAATTAGAGAAAGTTTGCCTAAGAGGTAGTTTGTTGATCCCATTATATTGATGCCTTTTCATTCATCGTATCGGCTGTACTGTCCGTCAACAAACATTGCCGGCAATAGATGCTCAAATCATTAAACAATTCTTTTCCGAAATTGAGAAAAATTGATGACAATTTGTATTTTAGTAACCACCAAATGCATCAACTGTTTTCTAGGATAATGGTTGGAGAGGCATCGATTTATGGAGAACGTTTTACAGGAAAATTGCAATCCGATAGTCCCTATATTTATGGTCCTACAAATCAAGTGAAATTCATATATGATAACCTTCGATTCGGATATAAAATCAACGAGGCCTATTATGTTCCATGCGCTATGCGTTACCATTATCCTCCTGTGATATTTTTTCATGAAAATGATGTGCTTGTTCTTACTCATGAACAATATATGATTCAGGTGAGCCCCATGCATAGTAGTGTTATATAAGTATTTAGTGTACTGTAAAAAATATTGGCCGGTATAGTGATGCATTCAAATTATTTATTAAATATCTGTTGTGGCATGATACACTATAGCTTGTCTTAAGATTATATGGTTCAGTATAGAAGAACAAAGCATATAACGAAACAAAGGGTACAACTCAGGATATATTTTTATACATTGGTTGTAAACTAAAACCTAGATCCACACACGTTGCATGGGTCAAGTAAGACTACGTATTCGAGCGCCTTTGGTACATCCATAATTGTACACTACAAGTGTGAATCCTAGTTTCTGTTGGTTGTAAATGTTGACTACACGAAAATTGACTACAAAAATTACGGTTTACAAACAATATAACACTCTCATAGATACTGTACATTCTAAACTAAGACTACGAATATGAGCTTGATTTTGCTCAGTAATCAGCTCAACGTAATCAGTTATGTACGTATGGACTGGTGTCACGATATTGATGCTTGATGTCCAAACGCTCCATTTTGATAACCAAATAACTATCCTGATTTTATCGAAGGACTACCTTGATAGCCTTTGATGTTAATTATGTTTTGCAGACTCATCACAAATTTCCAGACACCGTTTGCCAAAAACGGTGTGCATGTTGACTAATTTTCTCTCGGAGTCTACTTACATCATGTTTCAAGTGAATTAACTTGTAAGAAAATGATATTCTTAAACGTTCTGATGAAAATCCAATAAATATTATAACCGTGCCAACATTACATCCTCTGTTACTTTAGCTAGCAGATGGAAGGTGTGAAGTAGCATTTCGTTTCAGCCATTCAACACAAAAAACGTGGTATTTGGGTTTGGCTTTCCACAGGAACAATCGTGTGATTTATGATGGGGAAAATGGATACGTGAGAGTGGGTTCAGCTGAATGCTCGTGAACTTGTTCCAATGTTTTCTATGATGGCCAAACATGTTCTTCGTTTCCGCTACATTTTTGTATGGTTTTTCTATTACAAACTACTTGGATACTTAACGTTTCTGGTGGACATATGGATAATAGGTGAAATTGTAGAGTGGCTGGTTAAATTATCAAAACAAAAGAGTTGGAAGCCAAACAAGAAATGGTGCAGAAGAATTTTCCAATTCTTGTATGACAGTATGGTGACCTCGTCATCGTGTCTGCCTTTAGTGCGGCCTCAGTTTGAAGTGAACCGCCTTGAATAATCTCTCTGGTGAAAAAACTTTGCGTTGAATCCGGATAGTCTGTTACCTCCTGGAAAGCGCATAAAAGGTACCCATTGATTTGATGTAATAGAATGGTTGAATCAGCTCTAATCACATTCAGAAGGACTCATGTTGCTATGTTAGAATAATCGAATTGTATCGCCAAGGTCAAGTTACATCAAGTTTGTTGGTCTGTGTTCGTCGAAATCCAAATAAGACTATAATCTAGTCGACGTTGACTTAGTACTTGATAACATAACCAAGAGTTATGGTTTGTTGTTGTCAGCGCGGTGCCACGTGCTCATATTACCGCTAAGTAACGTGATTTAATCTCATTTACTGTGCTACTAGCGTGTTTGAGGATATTAGGTAACACGCGCAAACACGGGGAACTTCAAGGACGTCGTACGCATAATAAGATTGAAGGGATTTCGTGACTACGTCAACGTAAAAGCAAATGTACGAGCTCGTGCTATCCCATAATGTGGAGAAATATAATCTGCCATATCATATTTATGTGTATGTATCTGTTAGGGCAAATGTCAAATACCCACGCCCAGCACACGAAATCTATTCAGCATCACATACATACTTATCGATCGATTCGATCATGATAATCGCTGTTCTCATCAACAAGTGAGCTTAAATTTTGGTAACCAATAAACGTTTGTGTGATTTATTTTGTGTTCCCTTAACTTTTAGAATGAGTGGCATTAAACAGCATGATTATTGATTAATATAACCACAGTAAGGCTATATCAGTCTCACGAAATATGCAAGTCACAAGAATGTAATTCGATCTGCTTGTCACTGTTGAGAATATTATTATAAACACTCAAGTAATCGGGATCTTTATCATTACCTCCATCAATAAGTATGTAATAATATATTACAAAACCGGTGCATTGTTTAAGTAAAAAGCAAACCTATAAATCAGAATGCAATGGTCGTAGGTGCAAGGTGTGAGAAACATTGCACGACAAATATCAAATTATTGGACTCGCTCACTTCAAAAACATCTGAATACTTTCATAAATTTACAATGATCAATCTTCTAATTCAATTCTTCCAATTTCACTCAAATCCAGCTCTATCAAACATACCGTGTCTGTGCTTACATAAACGTATTATGCTCGGTTCATTTCGGATGCACAAGTTTAGTGAACTTAAACAGAATACTTCTGGTAGTAGGATAATTGCAATAGTAAATTTTATTGCCAGATAAACCTGGTGTTCATTTTTGTATTCTTTATCTTTGAAGTTCAAAAAGCTTGTGATCGACTTGAGCGCATCAGTTGATAAAAATTGGAACACGGTTGATAAATATACATAATTATTTTAGAGAAATGCATCATTGGAGTGTGATGACAGACTAGAAGTTTTCCTTGGCCAGAAGGCCATTGCCTGATTTGTTGCCACTGAAAAAAAGAGGAGATGACTACATTTGTTCTAAACAGTTTAACGGGTGTCCCAAGTGTCTTTTGAACTTACAGATCGGGGTTTCGATTTTTGATGAATGACCATTGTTTTTGTTGTATTCAAAACTTCAAATCTGTTGGCGTGATGACTGCGTGTATTGATAACGAATTTTGGGAAAAATGTTTTCAACAAGTGTTACGTCTTCACAATGTTTTCTTGCATGCTACACTATATGGTTTTTTACTCAAATGTTCTTATTGAAATCACAACTGTTTGCCATACACACATTTGTTTGTCAATTACTTAACTGACAGTCTTACTGAATTGAGTTTACGCCGACAGTATTACACATAAGTTTGGCGTATGAGCGGTCATTATTGGGAACAGTTACATTCACTGCCCAAGCTGTTTTGGTTGATCGAGTAACAAAGTTGTTCATAACATTGTCAACTGAACACACTTTGCATTTGTCTTCTTTGCATAAATTATTTTTCATATTCACGTTTGAAATGATACATTATTTTGATCAGACCTAGAGTTCAATAATTCACACACCTTGGTGGTTCTTTTCCGAAACTCTTTATTGTTGACAAACCCCATAGAAAATGAACTACGTATTGGTATTTGGGTTGTTAGAATAATATCAAATAATTACTTATAGTAAATTAACTTATACAAAAAGTGGTGAACAGCTTGTTCACGGCATATGTGTGATTCACTTTTAAAGGACGAAAAAAAGTCAGGTTACTCTTGCCACCACCGTCGCTAAAACGTTGAGATTCGTAAAGTCATAAGTTTGAAGAGAATGGTGCACAAATCAGAATAATTGAATTAGAAAATAAGGGTGAATCTCATGGTTTGGGTTCAAAGAAGGCAAACTTCAAAGTTGAGGGTAGAAAAGAAATTTGGGAGAAAATTATTCACTATACAGCGATCAGGTAGGTGTTATAAGACGCTTTGAATCAGTGAATAACCTCAATCAGTATTGCTGAGTTACTCTACCCAGAAATTCGTAATTTTTCTAAGTACATCTCTTTCTCACTCAAACAGTTTTTGGCATTCACACGTGGAATCGTTGATTTGGTCACACTAAAGGGAAGCATAGAGCCCGGGTTTGCTTTCATTATAGCTCATCAGAAGCGCCTGGCCTTAACATAATTTGTACTCAACCTTTAATGCATACTAAGTGCGCATATTACAGTGACGTTACAATTGCACGTTGGGAGTAATCAGTTTTAAACACATAAACTGGCGTCATGAAGTGAGGGGTGAAGCCCGACACTTTCGATTTCATAAGCAACTAACCATCCAGGTTGTATCAAACTGTGACATACCCAGCCTCCACTTCTTGGTGTATTACGCGTCACAGATTCTATGAAATTATTCGGGGATTTTTCCGATAATTACATATGGATTCGCAGGAGATAGTAACTTTTATGGCACCTCTCTCCAGCTTGA
Source organism: Zacco platypus (assembly GCA_038088235.1). Classification (NCBI taxonomy): domain Eukaryota; kingdom Metazoa; phylum Chordata; class Actinopteri; order Cypriniformes; family Xenocyprididae; genus Zacco; species Zacco platypus. Next base: position 3,311 of record JBBHEA010000112.1, on the reverse strand, counting down.
ACAGTCATTATCATTGATAGGTGATATCTTTGATCTGCTCACACTAAAGGGGAAGAGCTAGAGAAGGATACGTTCTTATTAATTAGCGTCTCATCGTTAAGATGTTCGATATAGACGATAGAGTTTGTAAGCGCGACTAATGATGCACATTGGGAGATTAGTTATTGTATGCTAGCATTGAGCGGGCACGATTCTTTTCAGAAATTGCATTACTGGCAAGAAACAAAATAGTACAACCTTTAGCAACGTATTAAAAATCGAGTGATAATTTTGATTTGATGAATGGTTAGTTCGTCAGAAGACACAATAGCTGTGAATTGTAGAGGGAAAATATAGTTCATGCTGGAACTGAGAGAAATTAGCAGAACGTATCGTATCACTGCATATGCCTACATGAGTTAGGAAGGTGCACAAGAGAAGGACTGTAGGGTAAGCAAACAATGGGTTTAGTGGCTTTAAACAAATCAAATCTGAAAGAATGTCCCGGTTCAAAAAATTGGCTAAACTCTAGTGGTTTTGTACACTGAATAGACAAGCGGAATGATAACTTGGACTGGAACCTTTCGTAACCCCTGCTAATAAAGTAAAAGATTGGAATCGGGTGTTCCGTGCTCTAACATGGTTGCCCATCTAAGACAGTTGGCTGAGTTTGGATTCCAAAATAACAAACAAAACGATGCAAAACAATTCTGGTGAACTGTGAAATTGATATTTAATTGATTTAACAGTAAAGATTGTGGTTTTGTTTGATGACTCAATGATTTTCAACTGTCGCCCTTGAGTATTCGCTCAGTTGTACAAGGGATAGGAGTGCACTCCAGAATAACAATCCGTACAGCTTTATAGACGTTCCGCGTCAATAATTGCTACATAACTTTATGTTCTTCTTCTCAATTGAATTCCGGGAAGATCATTTAACACGAGTAATTCTATCACAATAGAAAGTTATCGATAGTGAAGTTCTTGAATGGAATAACTAACCATCACATCCACTCGCGTTGGTTGGAAGGATTCTCTATTTTATTCAGCCTATCACAGTTGCAGACTGTATGCAATCGGTTGTCCAAGCGATACCAGTTTTTCTCTGAGTTCATTCAAATAACCATCAGCGACGCTGCAACATTGACGAACGATGATACTGTCTCTACTTTTAACCGTGATTATCAATCCCTCTCATTCTCAGTAGATGTTCCATAAAAACAATAATTCTATATAATTCGAGTATTTTGAAATAAAAATAATACTTCATTTTTAATAAGAATCAAACATATGCATAAAATTTACGGTCAAAATTTTTAACAAGAAAAGTGTTTCTATATGAGACAGAATTTTAGATCAATGAGCATTCAGTAGTGAAAATGGTATAAATAACTCTCTTCATAAAAGCCAATCAATAAAACGTTTATGGATAACTCAATCACAAACGAAAAGGAGGATGATTTTAGATAACTTGAGAACGAATTTCATTTTGAATAGTACATCCCATTGGAATATAGGTTACTCATGATAGCCCAAATGCCATTGCAGGTGTTTATGTGTGTCTTGATGCAATCCAATATGACAACGGTGAATGAAATTTGCACAAAAATATAGTAAATGAGTTTGTACAAATTCGTAATATCATAGCGGTCTTGTCCTGGTTAGAGAATAAATTTACTTCATTTTGAATGTAGAGACATTATTTGTCTACAAGCATTTCCAGTCTTCCAGCCATAGTAGCTTGGTTATAACGTGGTCTGAATCCAACTGCTAGCGGTAATATTGAGCCACCACAACGGTGAAACGTTATGTCCATAAAGTTTACGGCTTTGTTGTATCAAATTAACCAAAAATGATCGGATCAATTCTTAACGAAAAGGATTAAATAGGCTATAGCTTTGCAATCACTAATATCTCCATTTATAGTTAACACATTTTATGGGATTTAATATTTTTTGAGCATAATAACGTTACCATCATTTTATTACTATCTCAGCTTGCAACAAAATGTCATTCTAAGCCAACAGGTTGAACGCCATCGTCAAGGGGTTGAACGGAAATGGTTAATAACAAGTCCCTTAATCTGTTCTGAAACAGCATAGCGTTTATGGCACTACACATCTCGGATCGTATGCGTACAATGTGACTTTTGATACAACCGATGACACTGTATTGGTACTAAATCAGGATACACACGCAAAATATAAAGAAGACAAAACAAAAACTCTTCGGAAAAATCTAATGATGCGTATTTGGAAAGAAAGTTGTTTTTAAAAAATTTTGGTAATGGTTTCATAGAGGGTCAGATGTTCCATGACAGTTTGAATGTAAGTACTTGTCAAGCAGATCTTTCAACTTCTCTTACAGATGGGCGTACTCAACACTAACAACTTCACATTTGGATCGATAACGAAATTTCCGAAAGATCCAGGACTTTCTACAAAATGCCGGGGAGTGGTTGCTCATAAACGTACTACAACACAGCAGTACTTTCCGCGCTCTGTAGTTAGTGCAATGTGCGCCGAAAAGTTGATTATTATTATTATATTTTGTTTCACATTGTGTCCGTAAGTAATACCTATTTATATTATTTTTGATGGGTCAGTTGTCGATTGTTATTTCATTTGTTATAGAGACGGACATATTGTGAGCCAAGTGACGTCATTCACGTATTTTTTCCTGATGTTTGATCATGTGCCAAAAAATTGGCCATTGAGGTCTTACCAGATTATCGAACTTAGACGAGGATGGTTAAAGAATCTCTGATGGACTATGCGCTGACAAAGGGTAAATCAAGAAACAGGAATCGGTAAAACGGTACCCGCTAATTTCAACAAGTATGTGACACGTATATGGCGGTGGAGACGTAGCTTAGAGGATCATCGTTCGGTACGACCAAGACATTTACTATCTCATCAAACCAAGGCAGGCGGTTATCTTGCAGCCATCACGTAACACCATTGGGTGTTTTAATGTGTTCTTACTTTGAGCTGCCCGGCTTGCACTGGAAGATTTTGGCTAGCCTACCCACTTTGTATGCAGAAAGCCTGAGTACAAACGGAGTCTCAAACAGAGATATGCACTACTAATGCACTCTAATATGAAGAAAACTTGTTTCTAGCTTACCATGTTTTTTATGATTCGCTCAAGAAAGTTCTTTGAGAAAGCCGAAAACCGTTCGAGAAAACTGTATGCGTTGCATGTGCAAAGCTACTTAAAGGGAATAAAAAATGTGGAACCCAATTTTAGCTAATTTTACCTAATTTTTACTTCACCCACCTGATAAATAGTACTTTGAGTACATTCTGGATAACATCCCTTCTTAAACTTTA
>JBBHEA010000111.1:0-35785 GCA_038088235.1 Zacco platypus | reverse complement strand
CCCTCACTAAACTACCTCACTAGCAAAATGTAATAGAAATTCTCAAAAAGGTTTAACAGCCTCCCTCGAAACAATTCCAATGTCTCCAAATGATGTTGGTAAACAACTACGATCACTGAAAGTTCATGGTGTTCCAGAACCTTATGGCCTTCCCTAGATCTCTCTTATTTCCTTTTCCCTTTTACCACCTTTCTCATTCTTCTAGTAAACACAGACTATTTTTTAAATAATGGAAACTGTCCGTTGTATCTCCAAGATATGAGGCAGGACCAAGAACTGCCACAGAGAGGTAGAGGGGTATTCGTCATACCAGCCAGCTATCACGTGTTTTGGAGCGCATAATTAAACATACATTGGCCCAAAATTTTCATTCTTGTAAGCTGATAAGTGACGGGCAATATAGATTTATTTCAGGACGTTTGACAGAGTCCTGCCATATAGATTTTTTTGACCTAATGTCTTCAGCATACGAATCATAATACCTTTTCATTTAGATATCAACAAAGAGTTTGGCAGAGTCACACATAAGGCCTTACTACGAAAACTGATTGAAGCCGGGATTTCTGGATTACTATTACTTTGGTTTGCTCCCACCGTCAAGGCCGCGGATCTCAGCGGGATAACGTTTTTGGCACACTTGTATGCTCACTGACGAAAACAGTATAGGTCCCGCTCCTAGATTCTGAATTTTGGATACGCCATCCACATCTGGACATTCAGTCTGCCCAAACTTGTCTTTCTGCTGTGACCTCCGATGGAACACACTTGTGGATTGAATTTGGACTACTAGACTGGATTAACATTTTGACAGTTTGATTGATAAGTACTCTCCGATTCTGTTACTGTATATAGTCAGTGTTTGACTTACGGTAATCTCTTTTTCGTAGCCTCCTTCTGCAGGCAGTTGGCACTATTTGCACCGGTAACCCAAACACGCTGGGGCAATCTAAATGTGTGTCTATTTCTTCAGGTTACTGGACTATAACTATTTATTTATGCATTCTTGGTTGTCTTGAACCATTGTTTACAGCTGCCTCACTCTTTTTTCTAGCGTTTTGAGCGTCTACAACATTAAATTTCCTCGTTTCCTCATTGTTAAGGTTGCATCCTTTCCCTTCATTGTTTCCATCTAAGTGTATCTAGCGTATCTTCCTTAGCCTGCGCATTTTATTGCTGCTAACCAATGATCTTGCCCTCGTGGCATGTTCTCGTTCATCGAGAAATAAACATTATTATTATTATAGATTTCAAGTCACGAGAATATCTGGTTACACCTCAGCACCATCTCTAATAACGAATGATGTTGTTCAGGGCAATATATTGAGGCTCGTTTTCTTCTTAATTTATAATAATAGCGCCTTAGAGCATGAACGACATGGTGAACCTTCTCTGTTTGCCGACGATATAAAATTTGTATATAAATTCGACAACACTAACAACACCATTGCTATATCAATGATTCAGGCATATCTCAACCATTTGTCGGATTGTTCTTCCTTTTATGTTAATGGAAATTCTTCAACGTCAAACTTTCTGAGTTAAACCATTGCTCAAAACACTCTAAATTGTGCACGTTTTATTCCTTAATTGGTTATTCACTCTTTGAACTTTTACAATAAGTATTTGTTTAAACCACCATTTTGACACTCTTCTGTTCGGTCATCCACATGTTGGCGTCCATATTGGTAGTTTACCTATTCGCTTTTATTTTAACTGAAACTTATTCCAGGTTCAGATTTGAGCAGTATTAGTTGAGATTTGACCGCTCCGTATCAACTGCCACAGTTAAAATAACTTTATTATTGCGTTCACGCAATCGTCGATAGTACCTAGAACTACTGATTCCGTTGGATTGTGATTTTAAAAATCACGCTTTGGCTATGCGTTACCCGACGACAGTTTTGGTCGTTACAGTAGTCAACTAAATTGGACGGATTGGATTCTGTAAACTGGAAATGGACTGAGATAAACACCAATTTGACCATTTGGACCTGAAACAAGTCACTTTCATGCATTGTTGTTAATTTATTAGTCCTCGACGTTCGTTCCGTCGTTTAAGTTTAACATCAGGTTTTAGCACGCAATCAGCTCGGGTGATAGCGCAATTAGAGGAGCAGCACTGTAAGAGAGAACAAAGTCTATTGATAGAACCTAAAATGGCCAGGGCGGAGGCATGTTAAATCAAGTCCGATTTGGGTAGGTCACATGAGGACACAGCACTAGTTGCCCATAGGAGGAGAACGCTAGTGAAAAATGAAAGGTTGACGACTGGGAGCAACCAAACCGCATGTCTCATCGCTTGGGAACATGAGATGCTCCATGCAGAGAATGATGACTTCCCGGAAACTAGAATACCGGAATTGACGTCTCAGTAACAACTTAAAAAAGATGAACTCGCTTTTATTGACGGAAACCCAGTTGGCTACGTAAAATTTATCAACGAGATTGAATATTACGTACAGCAAAAGGTGAGAGACCCGGGTCAATGTTTGCTTTACCTCCTGCATGACGGACGCAAGAATGTCAAAGAAGTAATCGACGAATGCATATTTCTCTCACCCCCAGAGGCATATGTCGTGCAAAAGCGTCCATATTTTTAGTTCATCTATTCGCTTTTATTTTGCCTAAAACTTATTCCAGGTTCAGATTTGATCACACTTTGTTGAAATTTGACTGTTCCTTTTCAACTGCTACAGTTAAAGTAACTTTATTATTGTGTTTACACAATCGTTATTAATACCGTAGAACTACTGATTTTGTTGGATTTTGATTTGAGAAATCACTCTTTGGCTACGCGTTACTCAACGACAGTTTTTGTTATTACAACGTGCATTACTCATCTACTCGTGTTAAGTTTTTTGTTCCGGGGCATTTCGTAGCCAATTTTTTTATATTTTCATTAGTTACGATTGACATGGAAGTAGCAAAATTGATCTTCACTAGCCTAGATCTAGCCCACAACAATTTTGTATGTCACTTATCGATGGATGTCATTCTTTCCTGTTCTTGCTGTTCATTAGCTAAATGCAATTATACTTTATTTCTAACTACTTATTATATTTCAGTTTGTTTTCATACCCTCGTAGAACGGAGAAAAAGCAACATTAAACAAGTTTCAAACATACGTGTCATGATGATCCAGCTCATGATGTTCTTTATCCATTATTGTCATATACTTTTGCACTATCCATGCTGGAATAGAAAACAAAACAAAGCCATTGTTCAGCAAATGAAACGTCGAACGGCTTGAGGTCCAAATTTTATGGGCGCCAAAAATTTGGAGTTGACATCTGATATATGTGCCACCTATTGACCTTAACGATTGATAGAAAAATTGCAGTTCAAACGTTGATGGTATCATTACATATAATCCCGTGCTCATCTTATTGACATTTTCTCAAGCATTGGGTGTGAACTGACATGATCACACTCAACTCTCTTAGATTTACCTTTCTGCTTCCGGATGACGAATGTGACAAGAGTAAATTTTACCATTTCCTCCACTCAGCACACAAAGCTCTACCGTATTTAATCTGATGTATATATTCCAGACCTGAGTACTTTGCATCTATCTTCCTAATGACAGTTTTGATAGTTCTTTAAATTTGTATAAGTTAATATGCCAGAAAATATTTCATCTCTGTGAAATATGATCACAATGATACGGCGTGTTCCCATGTTGGAAATATATTATTATTATAATTCAGTCTGTCGTCACATCTTTATTTTTCATTCGCATTCTTCACAACAATAACTGAGGTGAAAGAGATTTTTGAGCTCGTATGACAACTGATGATTGTAGATCATCTAATGTTACCACGTTTCCAGTTGTCTGTTTGCAAAATCGCTATGCACGCGCTTATCTTCGTTTGCCATATTTACACGAGTCAGTTTGCTCTGATATCTTTATATTTTATTATCATTCCGGATACTGTGATATTTGTAAGTAGTGCACCCAATACCGCCAGTGTACATGTTAACTAAGTATCTGGCAACAAAAGCCATTCATTTGTCACCCAATCCTTATTCAATGTGATTTGGAAATAAAACGTGCGCCTTCCAAACGTAAACTGAATGTCAAGGTCATGATAAACGTTTGGCTAGTGCCACTTGCCCGAGATAAGGGTCCGTGGAAGACGTCAAGCGTTGCTGCAATGTGGGCCATTCGTTATTCTGTCTTCGATGACGATTGACCCATAGACTCCAGTTAAAAACTTTACGTATCATTACACATACTATTGTGCATTTCTAACTGACCAATTTCTCTACAACTGATTGCAATCTGTCACTTCCATACCCAACTCTTTTTATTCTACCACTTCTTCCGAGTGGCAATTGTGGCAAGATTAAATTGTGAAACTTTCTCCACTCAAACAACGATACCTTACAGAATTTCTACTTTTGTATATATTACTGACCACATGAGATATGTGTGTTAATTTTTATCAAGACGAAAGTCGTGTCTTAATTTATGAGCAATAAATATCATTACCATTATGATTAATAAATAATTTCTGGCACTCGAAATTGACTGGATATGGATGCATTTCTAGACATCACATGCACTTTTAAAGCTACCAAATGTTTTCGGTATTCATGAATTTTTATCCCTTGGAATACGTTTCATGGAAGGATATTGGAAATACAGCGTAAAACATCCAGTGTGATATGCTATCTAGAAAAACGGTGGACGATTTCGTCCTGTTTGTTTAAGAGTGTTCCGGCCTCGTGTTAGAACGTTACGTTGACAGGGAAAAGAGTTTTCAACATGTAAGTGAAGATAAATTTAGTTGTTCGCAATCATTTGGGTGACTATCAGGTAGTAGAAGTGGAAACATTCTGCATATGTTGTACATGTAGTTATCATCATGTGTTGTATGTCCTATCACATTACGTTCCATCAGCAACTTTTCATTGACCTATTATCTTCTCTATTAAGAATACCTCGCATTATAACCGTCTCATATAACCGATTGTTTATCACATGTTGTCAAGTGCACCGTGTCCCGAATCCTCGGGTGACAGGACACCTAAGGTAGCAGAGCTGCATGCTTTTGGGCGCTTCCCCAGGTCGCGGATAGGGAAAGGACCACATGTGATTAACTGCTTTGCAGTCGGGGACGAGCAGCGGCGGTACCTGAGAGGGTGGTTGATTCCTGGAGTGGCATCTGGGTTTCCTATAAAATACCGTATGAGCTTGTTGACGGTACTGTGTCATGGTGTGTGTGACCCGCCATCACAAAGTCACTGCCAGCTGCAGTCGCAGTGGTTTTCGGATCCTTTGCTATCGAGCGTCAGCGATCAACATTTTGGTTTTGGAATCGCGTGAAACCTTGGATCAAATCTACACCGGGTGCACTGGGCACCCTGACTTAGCTCGCGCAGTCAAAAGGCATACAAACCGTTTGGACGGTCACCGGCTCCCAGAGGATTGCGATCTTCTTGCATCGCCCCACTGTCCTGCGGGTCGGGTCTTTCGACCAAGGGCTCCGGGTGGGACCCCTCAAGTCAACCCTCTACTTTGGCCTGGGCAACCGGGTAGTATCTCGCCCTCACGCAAAATATGAACTGCAAACAATAAATTATTTCACACTTCTCATGCATTCTCAGACAAACTCTCAGACATTCATATCGAAATCTTCTCCTCTGTTGTATCCATCCACTTTTTTTCTTGCTATTCCTGTAGCTCTGATCCTGTTCTTCAGTTAACTCACCGTAGTCAGATTTCGTGTCCTTTGCTCTAGCAAGTGACTACCGATGGTGAATTTCTTCATCCTCGTTTGTCATTTAAACTAGCTTCGTATATTGTGCGTACGTTGATGCGTGACGATCAACAATATGGACTTGCGTGTATGTTGGATTCCCTGGCTGTAGATATATGCTGTCTTAGTGAAACTCGAATTCAGGATTCTAGCACAGTTATTAGATAAGTGTCTCCTGGTCCTTCTTGGGGTCTATTTTAGTTACGTCCCTCGGGGGAACTTGAAGCTTCAGCAGCTGGTCAAGCGGGAGTTGGTGTGGTGCTCAGCACCAGAGCAGAGGCGGCTTCGCAGGAATGGATTCCAGTTAGTAGCCGTCTGTGTGTAATGAAGCTTAGAGGTTCGTGCCAGGTAAACTAATGGCGCAATGATAAACGTTCCTTGTTTGTCATTTCTGCGTACGCTCCCACTGACTGTAGCCCCGATACAGTCAAGGATTGTTTTTACCACCAGCTGCACGAACTTCTGCGGAAGGCACCTAAAACGGACATCGTAATACTTGCTGGAAACTTGAATGCGAGGGTTGGCAGGCTTAACTCCTCATAAGCGCATCTCGGAGGCCCATTCGGGCTCAATACGTGTCGTTCAGACAATGGGGAAAGATTACTTCAAGTATGCGCCGACTACGGCCTCTTCCTCGCGTCCACCAACTTTCGACACTCCAAAACGTGCTCCGCCACCTGGCGGACTCCCTCGTCGAGTCGAGCTTGGACCCAAATAGATCACATAGCAGTAAGTTATCGATGGCGAGGGTGCGTTGGTGATTGTAGATCATATTGGAACACTAGTGTTAACTCCGATCACGCATTGGTCTGTGCCAAGGTGGCGATGAAATTCTGTGTGCGGTCAAAGCGGAAAATCTTGCGATTGGATGTTGGTAAGCTTTCTCAACAGAGTGGGTTAGCCAACTATCAGGAGATTATATCTAGAAAGCTTGATACTCCCACGCCGGAGAGTATTTCTGGCCAATGATAACACTTTTAGAAGGCTTTGTGCGAAGCTGGTTTAGGAAGTTGTGGGCTTGTCAAACGCTTCTCACCCACTTGGGTATCCCCGGATTCACTGGCGCTTATTGACGAACGCAGGCTGATACCAGCTGGTAGTGCGAACAACAGGATGCGTGTGTCTATCACGCGCCAAATGAATGCAAGTTAAAAAGTGAACAGGGAGACCCGGTGGTCCAAACGAGCGTCCGAGATGTAAACGGCTTATTCCACCGGAAATATGCGAAAGTTATTCCGCTTGATTCAAGCCACTGGGAGACGTAAACCTCATGTTGTTGAAACGATCTGCGACCTTGATGGTACACCCGTGAGTGATATCACGCGACGGCTGACACGATGGGCCGAGCACTTTGAATCTCAATTCAACTGGTCCGCTGCACATGCTCCCTGCATTTCAAGATCTAGTGCTTCGTACTCGGTGTCAGTTGACCCCCCAACGGAGGCGGAGATCCGAAAAGAAATCCAAATCCTTAAGCGGTACAAGGCGTCGGGTTCAAACGACCTCCCTCTAGCCCTGTTTCAAGATGGCTGTGAGTGTATAGTGAGAAAACTAGCGGCGCTGTTTTCTCGTGTTTGGATACAAGAAGAAGTGCCTCAATCTTGAGGCGAAGCGGTTGTGGTCTAGGTCTTTAAAAAAGGCTCCAGGAGCAGTTATTTTATTCATCTCCGTCGCGTCTAAACTCATGATGTCTGTCATTCTTCGTAGGTTGTCACCTAAGCGTGACGAGCAATTTCGAGAAGAGCAGGCTGGGTTTCACTCAGCGCGAGGTTGCGTTGATCAAATTTTCACACTTCGCTTGCTGCTTAAACAGCGCCACGTCTTGTGGAGCTTGTGCTGATTTCAGGACGTACACCATCGATGCTACGCCTAAAGTAAAGCTGCTAATCTTTCTCATTACTTCATTCTATCTCTCTTTGCAACCTCACTGTTGCTACTCTATCAGTCCATGCTGAATGTTTCAACCTACCATTTACTTCAATCTGTTACAGTTCTGGTCGGTTTGTGTAACTATTACTGTGCAATCTTACTCGATTGCTACTCTTTCAGTTCATGCTGGATGTTTCGACCTACCATTTACTTCAATTTTTTACACTTCTGGTCGGTTTGGGTAACCATTATTGCGCTACACTCCGAGCAACGTTTACGGTTTATGCATGTTGAGAATTGAACCTGTGTATCTGGTGATAGGAGGCATCTAATTACGGCTGGAAGACTGTGACTGCATACTCATGACGATCTTAAAACCTTAAAACACATTTATATAAGATACTCTCTCTTTTTCTTCTCGACTTTACTCCCGCAAACGATTGCCTGCACCCACCACTAGGATAACGATAATATAAATCGAATGCACTCTTTTATTACTTTTGGTTTACTCTGATACTCCTCAAAATAGCTCTCTTCGTAGTAATGCACATTCCGCCTCTTATTCTTAGTGAGATTCTCAAAGTAACCAACATTATGCCTCTTGTCTTTTATACCCACAATGCCCGAATGCTTTGGAAAAAACATCTGGGAGAAAAACCTTTGAAACGGAAAACGAATAAATTGAGGTGACACTTGACCCACCGTACCAGATTACATGACATCCTGAATTGCGAAGATATCATCCATTTTCGGGTACGCAATATATATCCTCCAACCGAACTCTCGTTACCCTCGCTCACATATCGAACTTGATAATGTTTATTTCTCTAAAACGAGAACATGCCAATGACAAGATCAATATGCAACAGCAATAAAATTGCATATGTAAAAGCACTTACACTAACGGTTTATTTGAAAAAAGTTGGTGTGGTGCAAAGATGTTACGTAATGTTGTAGTCAAGCAACATAGTTTCATGTGAAGTCACGGAATTAGAAGAAAGTTACTCCGGATTACCAAGATGTAGAGTGTGAATACCAACTTTGCAACTGAGGAACCAAAATAACTTCCTCAAATAAAGTAGTGTTGCGTTAAAATTGAGTGTTGAGAAAGAAACGTGGATAGGAAGAAGGTCACACGGAATTCATGCTTTCTAGGTAGGAACAACGAGAATCTGTGTAGTAAAAATCCACAAAACTGTTGGAAAACATGATATCCTGGATGTGGCAAGACATCCAAATCATGTATAAATAAGTGGTTGAATCTGTAGTAATAAGCATAAACTGGAGACCAGTGTACAAAGTATTGCTCGAGTACGATAAAGTTTTGAGGGAGTGCAAAGAAAGTTATGGAAAAAGACGTTGAATTGTGTAAAAACTTGAGTAGAAAAACGCTTGGGAGTAATTGAGGAAAATGCGAAAACACGAACTACTTAATAATTGTGAGTAGTTAGGTGATAAACAACGATGGTTTTCATGCGGACCGTGAGCATTGCATAGAATAACCAGCAATATTTATAACTACGAAATAGACGTAATACGTAATATGACAGAAGTGTAAAGGAGTAATCAGGAACTTATCAATAAAAATCTTCATAAGGTTAGTCATCTCCATTGGTCCAAATCCATCCATTGAGCGTTTTGCCGCAAAAATTCCAGAAAACGATTGTCGTAGGCAGGTAAAGCGTCCAAAAATATGTAATATATCCAAATTTCATAAGTCTGAGGCGCCTCATATACTAGAACATCCTCATGTGCTACGGGGATGTCAAATCGGCCATCCCGGCAATGACCTTGGGCTCCCGCCCAATATCTTCCACCCGTTCTTGGTACAACTGGTATTGACCGAAAGGAGCTCCCTGAAATCTTGGCCATCTGGATTACGGTCATCCAGAAAAGACATGATACCTTCACAATGAACCATGGCATTTATCAAAACTATGTTCGGACCAGACTTGGCACGCTCTTCCCCAACTCTTACCAAACTATAACTCAAATTCCGGTCTTTTCTTGGTGCTATCTGATCCCAGTCATCAGAATACTGCCTGCCGAATGCCTGCCACTGTGATTGAATTTCTGAAATATGAAGTTCGATTCAAGAAATCTTTCTTCGTCCGAATGAGTTATGATGCACTTGCAATGAAACGATCCTTAGTCAACCTAGGGCGCTGCCCCACTTGTCCCGACCCAACGGAGCCCCTCTGGACTCACGCGCAGTATAAATAATCACCGTAGAATACGCTGAAATTTATTATCAATACTTACCTTCGGAAATCAATTCATGGGTCAAAGCGACGTTTCAACATCAGGCGGAACCACCACCCGAAAAAAGGGACGAATTCGTCAACCGTTTTCCAAGCGGTGATCTACCTTGATGTAGGATGAAATATCTCTTCAATTCCTCCAAAGATCGCTTTCCAAAGGTGAATCATTCTTGCCTCTCTTGTTTTTACTGCCATTTCGTCCCTATCCACCTGAGCCGGCATTTTCCATTATCTCAACAGAGTTCTCTAATTTTGACCTTGAGAATTTCTGACTTTGATGAACTTAAACAATTCTTCAGGTCAAGTTTTGGAAATTTATCTGATCCGATGCAAAAATTGATATCCCATCGCTTGAAGCCCTTTTTGGAACTTGATGAGGTGGTGCATATATATTTGCTTGCTTTATTTCATCAAAATTATAGCCCACATACGCTCTTTGCGCTTGAACTCTATGTTGTTTAGTTCTTTGATGTATACCACAGTAAGGTCTTCACTGTTTTTCGGGAATTGTTCATAGTTATCTAAAACGAACGATGGATACTCTTTTAATTCTGCTTTTTTACCTTTGAGTGGCGATTGTGGCAAGAGTAAATAGTACCATTTTCGCCACTTTGAATTTATGTTTTCCTCCGCTTTCTTCAGTGGATTTATACAAGTATTGTATACATTATTGATCATACCGAAAGGCATGTCTCATACTTTTGAGAATAAATATTATTATTATTATTATTGTAGACCGGCAATTGTCGTATTTCTGGACATACGTTCAGTCTTCGACTCTGTTGATGGGGCAGTGTAACGGTGTGCCTGAAAAGTTCGTGAACATCCTGAAATCCCTTTATTCTTCAACTTCGGCACGAATTAGGGCTTACGGCCAACTGTCACTTTCATTTGAGTTTTCGAGTAGCGTCGGGCAAGATTGTCCTATCTAACCATTCCTCTTTAATTTTTCCATAGAATATGTTCTGAAATCGGAGTTAGAAGGGCTTGATTGATGCGGTTTTTATCTTCTTCTCGGTAACAAACTGTGCAATTTGGACTATGTTGATGACATTGCCTTACTTGGTGACAATGCACAAGTAGTTCAAGCTGCGTTGGAACACTTGGCAATCGACGCAAGTCGTTATGGCATGTACTTTGCGCCTAATACGTGCAAAGTGCTATTACAAGATTGGCAGGAGCCCGTGCCTTTGCTCGTCGTTGGTGGCGAGCAACTTGAAACAGTGGATAAGTTTGTCTACTTTGGAAGTTGTGTTTCAGCCGGTGGTAATGTTGGGGAGGAGATCACGCTCCGGGTAACGACGGCGAGGTTGACTTTTGCCAATCTCAAGCACTTGTGGCGCTGCCTCGGTATATCACTCGCTCTCTAAGGGCGCCTATACAACACTACTGTTCGCGCGGTGCTATTATGTGGTTGTGAATCCTGGTCTGTTTGTTCTGAAGACGTTCCTCGGCTGTCAGTTTTCGATCACAGTTATCTTCGAAACATCGCCCGTGTGTGGTTGCAACATCGCATCTCGAACGATGTAGTCCGACAGCGGATCTTTGGCTTGTCAAATAGTCGTACGTTGGAAGATGTTATCTCACTTTGTAGGCTTAGGTGGCTTGGTCATGTGTTACAAATGCCGGCCTACCGCTTACCAAATCGTGCTTTATTTGCGGCTCTTGGGCCTGGTTGGAAGAAGCCGAGCGGTGGGCAGCCCATGACATGGCTACGAGGTGTGAAAAACTAACTATTTGTTTATTTCGAGTTGGTGACTCACGACTTCCGGGTTGGGGTCTTAAGGATGACGACTGTCGTTGGTTAAAAGCACTGAGGGTTATGGCTGGGAGCCACAGTGAATGGCGAGCTAGTTGTTCTTATTTGTTATAACAAAAAAAACAACAACAAAAAGATAGAAAAACGGATGCAACAAAAAAAACTTCTTCTTCTTCTCCTGTATTACACTTATCCCATTTTTTATACATTATCACAACTTTCGCCATTTTTATCTCTGTGGCACTGTGTCTGTTATCAGACTGTGTAGCTTTATATATATAAGTGCACCGTTAATGTCCCATCTTGCAGCATTGTGTTGTCCGCTGAGACACTTTCAAACAAGCGATAGGCAGTTGCAACACATTTTGCGTCGGTTCGGACACACACAACTAATCATGAAGCAACAAATGGAGTTAACTCAACAACAACAGCAAGGAATCGCTCAGCTCTTAAATATCGTCAGCCACTAAACACAATAATTATCAAAGCAAATGGTTTCAAATGAATATTCACATTTATCCGTTTCAGATACAATCGAGAACCCAATCCTTGAGTTCAACTACGTCCCAGAAGATGATGTGGCATTGGTACGGTCGTTATGAGTATTTGTTTATATTAGAATAAGACGTTTGAGTACGATTATTAACAAGAAAAATCAGCCCCATTGAGCACACAAAATATTTCAATTGCATCATGTCCTGGGAAACCAAAATATTCTAAAAGGATGTGACTGTTGGCAAGCTTGAAAAATATGTTCGGCCACCAATCTTCCGTTTTAAATGTACTTAACAAGTGTTTTCTCTTAAAAAAATCTCGCTACGGACAATTTTGTAAATTATGCTGCTATAGTACACCGTGAGTATGCACTGTTTAATTTAAAAGAACTGATGACCGAGCAGTTTAATTGCTTGATTTTTGTTCGTGGTCTAAGCTCACCAAAAGATGCTGAATTTTGCACTAAACTTCTATCAAAAATCGAGACAACGCGATTTTACGCTCCAGGCGTTAACAAAAGAATGCCAACGGCTCTTAAACTGAAAGCACTACACACAAACGCTACAAGAAAAATTTATTCATTACAAACCACGATGTGCAAAATATCGAAGAGTAGCTTTTCACGTCATCAGCAACTTAGAAATTCTAATCGCAAAAGCTTTTAAAACCCACTTCAAGGTTTTAGAACCTCGATGACTGGCATAACGCAAAAGATTGCCTTTTCCGTAACCATATCTGCAGAAATTGTGGCATCACAGGTTACAAAGAATCTCACTGCAATCTTAGAAATCAACGTTGGAAAACAGATTCCACCAGCCGTCTGAACGTAACATTGGCCACGTCATAACAAAAATCAAGACACCTTCTGAAATGCATCACTGTTTACATCAACAAAAAGAAAGCTTCTCTAAAAATTAACACTGCATTCGATATCACAATTATCTTTTATAAGATATGGAAATCGATTGGTGAACCGAAATTCTCTCGAACCATGCATAATGTCCGAAATGCGAATGAGAATCAGCTGCCCATATTTGGTGAATTCGATTGGTAATTGTCATTTTTGGATAAATCTGCTCGTAGGTGTTATTACGTGATAAAATTAACGGTAAATAAAAATTTGCTGGGTGTTGACTGTACTGATAAGTTGGGATTGTGGAACGTTTCATTAGATTCTATATGCAGTCTTCTAGTAAAAGCCGCTTTACATTCTATACTCCGTTAATCCATTCATAGCCTAACAAAGTTTACACCGCTTAACATACTCACAACACTGCAAACCGGTTATTTCTGAATGTTTGAGAATGAAATTCGATGCTACTCTACAGCCGAGGCCGTTTTTTTCTCAACCCGAACATAAACCCAGTCTTTTGACCAAAGCATCCTGTTCCATATGCGGTAGCTGCCAAAGTCGAAGCCAAACTAGACAGATTTGATGGGTCAGGCATTATATAACTTGTTAACCATTCGTCTTGGGCCATGCCTGTTACCAATGGATCTGTAGGAATTTGCGGAGAGTTTACAACAGGTTCAAAACTCAAATCACAACAGTATACGTTTTCCATATTAGAAAATCTTTCTGTTTAGCTGAATGTTGGGACGTTTTTCTCGAAAATTATTTCTTCAGACTCCCATCTACAGGTAGAAGTTCACGAGTCTTGACGATGCTAGTTTAGTATACCACACACCGCGGATTATATTAGCACAATCAAGAATTCAATTTAATTTATCATATCTTAGGCAGCTACCTCACTTGTGTCGACCAAATGAAGCGAGCCCCTTTGGGAATATGTGCAGTAAATACCACCGTAAATTATGCAGAAAGGTATCATCCACGCTTACCTTTGAAAACCGCTTCGAGGGTCGAAATTACGTTTCAACATTAGGTGGAATCACCACCGGAAAAAACGGACGAATTCGTCAACCGTTTTCTTAGCAATGATCAACCTCGATGTAGGATGAATTATATCAGCAATCACTACAAAGAACGCTTTCCAGAGGTGAATCATGTTTACCTCTTCTGTTTTACTGCCTTTTCGTTTTTATTCACATAAGTCAGTGTTTTTCCTCTATCTCAACAGAGTTCTCTAATTTAGACCTTGACATTTCCTGATTTGATAAACATACTCAACTCTTCAGTTCAAGATTTGGATATTTATCTAAACCAATACAAATATTAATTTCTAATCGCTTGAAGCCATTAATGAAATTTTATGAGGTGGTGCATATATGTTCGGTTACATTGTTTAATCAATTTTTTGCCCACATCCGCTTCACGCGAATAAACTTCATCTTAAGCAGTTCATTTCAGTATATCACAGTATGCTCTGCTCTGTTTACTTACGTCATTTTTCTCAATGGTAAATAATGGAGACTCTTTCAATTGTGCTTTGTTAACCTTTGAGTGTCGATTGGGGTAAGAGTAAGAGTATCCTTTTTTCCACTCTGAAATTATGTTTTCCTCTGCCTTCTTCGAAGGATGTATACAAACTATGCATATATTATTGATCTTCCAGAAAGGCATGAGTCTCATACTCTTCAGAATACATATTATAGTTATTGCTTCCAGAAGTCTTCTGAAAACATTTCAAATGCTAAAGCGCGAATCTAACAATTTTCGTCTCCCTCCACTATCTCGACGTGGAACTCCGTTTACTTTTGAAAATGGTGTCTTCATTACATGGACTCAACTGAACTACCAAATTCAACCACAATGCCACATTTCACTGGCAAACTGGCAGTTATAAGTTTGGTTTTATTGAACATGTTTTATTCTTAGCATAAGCTGGCGACTGTGACAAGAGTAAATTGTACCATTCTTGCCACCCTAGTCACAATGTTTTCTTATGCCCATGATGTTGGCCACATATTTTATATATGTATGCATTTTTATATTGCCGAAAGGCGTATTTATCATATCATGAGAAATAAACGTTATTATTGTTATTATAAAATCCTTCACTAATAAAATTTAGCGGCATGTTCTCGTTCTTCGATAAATAGACATAATTAATCTTAATATTAATATTAATATCAGTTTCCCCCACATTCGAACGTTATAGAATTGATGAGTAGAGATGTTTGAAGCCGCAGTCAAATGCTCCATTTTCTCCATATTTGTATTAATAAGAAGAAGAAGAAATAATTACCGGTTTGTTTCACTGGAAGTTGGTGAGGGTGTTGACTTCAGGTTTCTCAGTTGAACTGGTGCTGGAGAAAGGTAAAATGGGTTGTCACATGAACCTGAAAAACTGCGATTCTAAAGCCACATCCAGGATAAGAACTGCGGAAGAAGTCGAACTAAGTAAACAGATATAGTTATTACCGGTTCAAATCACGGCGGACAGACCCAGCTGAGGGACACATCTCGTCTGATATTCATAGAAGGAGGGTAAAAGAGGGACATCAGAGAATGCTGTTTCCTGATCATCATTGTCTTCTTAATCTGATCACCGGGTAAGTTTGACGGTAAATATTTGCTGCTTCTGGAAAATGAGCGAATCCAAATTTAAAAATACATGTCGGGACGATCTAGCTTGTAACGTTCTTTACCCGGAATGGCAGTACACTTTGGCACTCTCCATCCCGGAATAGAAAACAACACGGAGCTGCTGATTTACAAAGGCATGTTCGACGACTAACCTCTCACGACGTGAAGTTTGGAATACATGAACGCGGATAACGTAGCGCTAGCAATTCATATCTTTGCCACTCTTTGACCTTGACGATTGGTGATGCCTCCTTGTTTAAAACTTGGAGAAATGTCATTGCTTCATGGTTATGATCGCGAACTTGGAACGCATTCGCTGCTTGTGAGTTATGCTGCTAATCTTACCTCTCTTCTTATTATTACCATTGCTTACTTCACCATTCTATCTTTTTGGGCTGTTTGGGGTTACTTTTCTATCTGTTCATTTGCCAAACAGATTGCTACGCTATTTTACTTGACAGTTCTTGCTTCTTAAGCAGCATTTTTTATTGCTGTAGCTTGTTGATCTTACATCCGTGGCATGTTTTTATTCATTGAGAAATAAACATTATTATTATTATTATTATTAATTTCCTTGACTTCAGTGAACCAGTATATCGGAATCCTCTCAAGTTAATACGAAGCACTTATACCGAGTAAGCGACCGATGAAAGCGGGCTAGTTCAGAAAGAATATTTGTCAAATAGCGGAGTATACCTAGCAAGATACTACAGACGAAATCGTTCTAGGGTATGAATCGACTTTCCGAACAGAAACACAATCTGTAGGCCAGTTGTGTTTGCTGTCACGCGGAAAACTCGGACCATTAAGCCAAAGCTTCATCACGTTTCAATTTGCTGAACTCATAGCTCTAGCTCCGTTCACTCAGTTGGCATCTGCCTCCATATAGCGTCCTTTATATAATCATGTATCACCTTAATTCGACTATCAATATATGTCGCGAATCTACAAGATTTATTGCGCAATTATTGGAGGACAACAACAGAGTACGTCCACATTATTAATTTTTTGAAAGATAGATGTGTTTCATTCACGAGAAATCTCAGCAACTTTGACGCTAACATCTCCTTAACGAGTTCTTTCCTAGGTTGCGTGCTTATTTTTGCAGGCGCAACTCTCAAATTTTCTATGATGAATACATCAGAAATTCACTCGAAGTTAATAATTCGCACAAAACCAACAGCACCGTAACCAGGTTCGGAGGCATCCGGAAACAGTTGTAGCTAGACTTTCATCAAATGTTTAACCCATAAACCCAAGTATGTGTAAGTCATTGATGGATTGTAAGTCAACAAATCAACACAGCCAGCGTTTACTGTCTTATTCTGATAAGAGAGTATCCCACCCAATTCCAGATTTACCCAAGACTTTCAAAAGCTGTCTGACGCAAAGTGACATTGGCGCTACAAATTCCATCGGATCAAACAAGGAAGAAACACATTTCAGAATCCTTCTTCGTGTTGCAGGGCACTGAGGTAAGTTTTACCTGACTGTGAGTGAGTCACGTATAGTGTGCTACTTGATTCCCAGTATGCTTTGGCATTCACTGCTGATCAATTTTATATCAGTTATCTTGGCTAAGCGGAGGTCTTGTGGAACGTTTATCAAGACTTCGGAATGAGTTGAGTTCCATTTCACTAGACGTAAATCTACAGGGCTCAACATTCTCTTTGGTCATCGACTAACAAAAAGCATTATTGAACAGTTTCAGTGGATACTAATATGTCGTTTACATAAAAATTAGGACTGTGCGGCAGCATGCTTCTGAGCGGCTACCATAGAATCTCTTTGCTGTTTTCCACAAGACGTATGAGGATGAAATCGGCGAAGAGGTAGCTCCAAAAGGATAAACGTTGAGGTCGTATGCTCTCGGTCGATTATTCAGATCACCATTAAACCACCAATGAAAGTTAAGGTATCGTCTGTAATTCTCTGGAAGACTTACTTGAAAAAATATCTTCTATATTTGCACTAATCACAACCGTGTATTTCCTGAATCTTATCAAAGCTTCCGCGAGATCGTTAGTAGTATCAGGTGCGCTGAGTATGGCTTGATTCAATGACTTACCCTGCAATTGGGCGGCACAGTAGAAACAACTCGAACCTTTTCAAGCTTATTGGATTTAGCATCGGATTGTAAGGAACAAACCATTGGATATCTAAGGCAGTCACTGCAGCTCCAGGAACGTAGCCCTTATTCATGCGATTCCTATTAGTCTCGGAGTATTTCACATCGGTATTCCCAGTGGGACGTTTTTTCAAACGTTCCAACCCATGTTGAGCCATCGGATGATATGGTGGTAGCTTTGTAATTTTACGCCAAGGTCGTATCACAACATATTTGTTGTCCAACAAACAGATTGAAGTCCGACCTATCTTCGTTTCTCTCTGATCGTCAATGAACAGTGACTCTTCTTTACAACCATGCTCCATGCATTCTGCCTCAGCATATCTAACCAAGGTTTCTTTTAATGATTCTTTCTCAGAACCCAGGTAATTTACTTACCTTACTTACTTATATAATTTGCTAGATTTTCACAAGGTCTACGCCTTTCTCATTCTAATAACATTTTACTGGCATAGGGTTATCCACCCCACCTATTCTTTCCTCAAGAGCTTCGTGAGCTTCCGGTACATCTCAGCCAATGCGTATACCTACACGTTTAATGGGTAGGTATGAGAATTCGATATTTGACAAATGTGGCTCGTGTTACGTATTCAGTTTCGAGTGGTCAGTGGCCGGATTAATCGGAAGCAGTTTACTGTGTACGCACAGCCAACTAGTAATTCACAATCATCATTAAATGACATAACGGAATGACTAGTTTTGCTCCTTCGCGTGCGTTTACTGTCATTGATGGTATCTATTGTTATATTGCAGGGATTAATGTTAGAACCTATGGCTAATACCAGATTCCCGTCAACAAGCGTTGTATCAAAACCATAATCTTAATATCCATATGTTGACACGGTACGAAGCGGACCCTTGATGGGTAACGGCACACATCCCAAACTAATCGGCCTGTGTTGGTTGCATCTGGTCGTGCAATAACACTCGATTATCTCAACACGAATTGCTTCTACGGATTACTGGACAACGATACTTGTCTTTAGATGAACGCCTAAAGATCTTGGAACCCAGTTTTCTTGGTTGAATCGATCAAATTATGGGAACCCTTTGCCCATCGCTGCTGTATGTGCCTCGGTAACAATTCTACAGGACGTAGAGGGAAGGAGATGCCTTCCAGATCCGCCTCTCTACTAAGTTGATGCATTGTGAGCTGACAGGGAAGCATCCGACTATTCACTACCCTTAAGCCCTTCATTATCACTAAACCATCAGTTGAGATCCATGCAGGAGATCACCAGTGGTAGCCTGTATTACGTAATAAGGGCATCCATAACGATTCTTTCGAATACTTACGGGTTTCTGGTAACCTTTGTTACTGGGAAGCATGACACAATGTCAAATGCTGCTTTTGGCTGGCTCCTCGCAATGTGAGATAAGGGAAGATAGCTCCCTGGTATCATCCGACATCTAACAATAAACATTCACGTCAAAGCTGCACGGGAACGCGTGCAAACTTGATGGATCACCATCAAAGCTCTCTACTTCCACCTTACCTGACGCCCTGCCTAACACCAAGTCATTTAAGTTATATTCTAGCCACAGGAAGCCGAAGTAGCGGCTGTCGTCACACTTTTACTTTTTAAGCATGTCTATTTTCAATCTTTGATCGAAGATTCGATATACGTAGGCAGAGCAAGCGCAACTCAACGTCCATCAGAGAAAGCTCTTACTCAGAAAAATCAGGACAATCGTTATGTAAATCTTGCACGTTTGTATGTGATTTGGTATAACACTAAGGATATTTTAGTGAGGACTCGACTGGCCCCTGCCTATCTCTTGCTTAATTTTAGGGCCCTTAGTCATTTCACAATCATATACAACAACAATCATGGCATAAATTCCAGTGAAACTCAGATAATAATTAGGATATAAAAATACTGAAGTAAATGGGAAAGATGAATAAAGAACTGCTTACGTACTAACAGAGTGGTGATGAAATATGTCAGAACTTGAGTTTACAGGTTCATAATCCTTTATAGAATGTTCGGAACATATTTCTGGTCCGTCATTGCTATTTTTGTTCGAAACAA
The DNA here is from genome assembly GCA_038088235.1 of Zacco platypus. NCBI lineage: Eukaryota > Metazoa > Chordata > Actinopteri > Cypriniformes > Xenocyprididae > Zacco > Zacco platypus. The sequence goes on along the minus strand of JBBHEA010000111.1, from coordinate 15,988 downwards.
CCAAAGCAATGTCACGATTTTGAAGTTTTCTATCGGATTCATTTGAAATTTTTTCTGATCGATCCATCGTTTGGTATACCCTTGAAAGAGTATTCAACTCGTAAGGTAAAAAGAATAATTTTGAGTGCTAAAGCATTTTCATAACAGCAAATAAGCTTGAGTGACGCGTATTGTTTTCCGCGAATACCAGAATCCAATATGGCTCTTATCGTATGAGTCGCAGATGTCAGAATAAAGAGGTAACTCGGAGAATAATGTACGGTAGTGGACAATGATAAAAATAGGAAAATAAACAACGTCATACCTCAATAGTGCCTATTCCTCGTCAAATAAACCAAGAATTGGACAAGCAACCAACAATCCAATGTAGTGTTCCATATTAGAACCAAGACAATGGCTATATTCGACTCAATTGAAAACAAACTGAGCTGGAAATTTCATGAGTTCATATGTTGATAGATGTGTTCCGTACAAAAATAAATATGCATCAGTTATGAAGCGGAGCATATAAAAAACAAGAAAGCAGTGAAAAGTGCGGAATCCGGAAAGTGTCCAACCCAAAATGATATAAAGTAACTGGGAGTTAGACGCAACATACAAAAGACTTTTCTACACGGCTAATAAGTGTGACCGACCCTGATGTGTTGTCAAATTCAAGTAGCAAAACAAAACAGCCGTGGGGGAGCTTCAAGCAGTTTGACTCAACGGTTTGGTTTTTCCACTGTACAATATAATCTTGGGGCTGCTTGAACTGCCTTGAAAGCAGGTACTTTGTCTGGCGCGTTATAAATTATCATTTGTTGATTGCTACATTCAGTAATCTCTCATGAATGTACATGAGCATTATGTGCAGCTTTAAGAAAGGCTTTCCTATTTTTGCATGGTTTGTCAACTAGATGAGAGGATAACGATAGCACAGGAGAAAATAAACTTTCTAGGTTTACATCTGATATCTGCTCTGCATTCCTGCCGTGCTTCTAGGTTGCAACCGCCATTCCCTCCTTCAGACCTAGTACTCAGTTGATTTACGCATTATATCTTGCATCACTCATGCTTCTCCCATTTTATACCCATTTACATTATACCGCAGGAATCTATCTAATGCACTTTCTTGTTTATTCTCTTATCCTATGTCTAAGTACTCTACTTATTCGCTGGCCACAATATCGTACGCATTCACCTACCTGGCAGTTGGTAAACTAACCCTCGGAATAGCTCAAGCATCTTGGACTTCCATCTCAATACACAAATACTTGGCCCGTTTTACAACTTTGGTGCCATCTTCATCGCCTTTAATCCTCGACCTCAGCATGACAAATCATTGTTTCCTGATCCAATTGCTCTGATACGCCATATTCGTATTCTCATCAAAATCCCTGAGTAAATCAAAACAACCAAAGTAGCGATGGAATTATCGTGGTAGGTGCATATGGTAAAACCTTATTGGATCGAACATGGGATGCTCATCTTCTGAATCTCGGGCCGCACAACGACTTAAATTTCAGTAAACCGTGTTGCCTGATTCCATTCGTTAAACTCCTTGCTTCTGAATGAATATGTCATGACAATACATGAAATCTCACCACTTCTGATCGATTTATGACGTCTTTACAATGCAACGATTTCCAGCCAATCCTGTGGGTGAGTCATAGCCACCATCCAAGTTAAACTGATTTTTCGTCTTCATTGCACGTCACCCTGCAATCAATATTAAAAAACTTTACTCGAGCAGCTGCCTGCTTGATGAGTATAACTCCCAACTCAGAGTGACCTTGACCCTCTTCCATTTGAAACTAGCGCGTTATTCCAATAGCATATACCGTCCAATACTCACTCAAAACAGCGTTACATGGAGTTTAAACCATTTTATTAACACCCTATTTATTCGTTACCACATTTTCTCCGTCATACATATACTTTCTATCCGTTTTTCGTCATTTCCGACTATTTTGTCTATCAGAAACTATTTTATTTCTGTAAAATATGATCATGCAGCTAGGTGTGCTCCTCATGTGGGAAATAAATATTTTTATTATTATTAGGACAAGACAGACAAGACAAGATATCGCTTCATTAACTCTGGGGTTAATTTTAGCAGCTGCATTAAAGAAAAAGTGATCTTGCTCTGGTGTGAAACGCATAGATTCATGAATGGACTAAACAAAATGCCAAAATTATGATTGATCAACAACGTGGAATGCGGTCAAAGTAAGCATATAACTCGGTTGAAACCATTTGTTTGTCCACAAGGAAGCGAGAAAGAGAGGGAATAATTGAGTTGTGATAGGCTGATGTTCTTTAATGCAATAACATAAAACTAGATCTCGTTGAAGCGTGAGAGTGTGCACAAGAAAGAGTAAAATGAAGGGGATGCAATGGGTTAGAGAGAATTCTAGATGCAAAAGGTTCACAAGAGCTTAAGTGATGGGATACCGAATAATCAACGAGTGAAATGTATGGAATCCCACTGCAATGAAACAATAGTCGCAAGGATCGCGAGATAAGCTTCTAGTCTTTTCTAAGCAAACCGTGGAAAACAACAGGCGAGCAATATAACCAGAGAGAAAGAACACAAACTCTCACGAAGTTCGAAAGAAGATGATACGTGGTAGCTAACCACTTTAAGCAAAGAGAGAAGAAAGAAAGGCATCTTACTTTTCCACAAACGTAATCAACATGCTTGGACCACTTGGTGTCATCACTGAACCAAACACCCAGGTACTTGACACAAGAAGAAACTGGGAGATGAGAGCTGTTAATATGGAGTGAAATAGCATCATCTTTCAGTTTCTGAAGTCTAGTCCCCCTAATGAGGGAAACGGTAACATCAAGACACTAAGATTTGTTTAATTGTAAAAACCTTTCAGTGGACCAACGTGTCACATCGTCCAGATAAGCCTGGAGCAACGCAGTTTGAAAATTGGAAGACTTGGTCGAACCAAACACTACATCATCTGCATACTTTAGAAGTGTAATATCATTGGTATCAGGTAGAGTTGATATGGAAACAGAGAACAGGTATGGAGATAATACTGCACCCTGAAGTACGCCACAGGTAGTGAGTATTTCGCTCGATTTGTTGCCATTAAGTGACGTAAACTGACGTCGGTTCTGGAAATAATCACAAACAATTGCAATTAAAGATGGATTAATACCTTAATTTTCCAGAGTTTGAATTGGTAGAGGACGGCTTACACTGTCGAATGCACTACTGTAGTCCAGAAAACAAAATATTATTGAACATTCCTTTTTATCCAGTGCATGAGATATGTTGTGTGCCAAGAAGTCGACTGCATCCAGTGTTGAGCATTGCTTACGATAGGGAAACTGTTTTGGATCATGATGGTAATTTTGGGCTGTAACTCGATCCAGTATGATCCTTTCAAATACTTTCAGCGGGGAGGATGTAATAGCGATTGGTCTGAATTTTGACGTGCCTTTATTGGGAATAGGTTTAATACAGGCAAGCCTCTAGCAATCTGCGATTTTTTGGTCTTTAAAACATCGAGAGTATAATTCCTACAAAGGGGTGGCAAGAGTACTTGCCCATTCTCTGAGTATGAAAGGATACAGACCATCTGGACCAGGGGGCTTATTTCTTTTCAAACGGATGAGCTGGTGATACACAGCGGCCGCGTCAACTGGAGTGAAAGATCTATTCTCAATAGTTGTGCACATGCGAGTCAGTTAAAGAGGATGTCTTGGTCAAGGAATCATTCAAGCCGTCTAAACCAACGATGTGCTGTTCTTTGATGTGCCGGATAACCCACAGATGAACTTTAGTACACGCCTTTCATATCATAATTTTTTTTCTCATTTTGGACAACTCCTGTTTTAGACTTTTATTTAGAGAACTCGAGCTTGAAAACAGGAACATAGCAATTTTGCAAAGCGCAAGAGGTTTCTGGTGAACAACTTAGCCGTTTCACACTTTGCGAGCAGTCGGGATGAAAACCCGGTTTTGTGAGACATTTGTTTGCCCAATAGCTAGTGTAAGAATGGAAGGCTGGTGAGATGGAGGTATATTAGAATGAACAATGCAGTACCCAGATACTGTAGGGATACTCAAAAGAAAAGCAGTAATTTGCACAGTCCAGTGACAACAATCCAACTACCAGGGTGTTAGGTTACTCCAGTCGTTTGATTATACGACTTACTTGGATTATTCCATAGTTCCGATTGCGGATTGTTGTTTACCTCTGTCTCCGATAGTTCATGCATCCTTTTGCGTTACGGAGCGCTGCTACTGACCTAGAGTAAGTAGTATTTGCGGTCACCGGTACACCGCATTCATACCCTGCAAAGCATGCAGAATGTGAAGCAATAAGCGCTCTGGTTGTTTTATCGTTCTGGATGACTGATTGATCCATGGTTGTAGCGGCTTATCATTAGGTGGATCAGCGTCCCGATCGTCGTCATACCATCTTTCCAGTTGACTACCATGTACTCGATGTTGATGGCGTTCGTTCTTGATAAGGTAGACGGGTTGGTGGCCTTCGATTACCTCTTATGGTCCCCTACATCTTGCGAGAAATTTCCTTGACCCAGGTTCTGTAACGCCAAAGGTTCTTCGATATCGATATTTGACTTTCATGCCTATTTCCTCGCAACTTGTTTTCCATTTTCTTACTTCCGCGTTCTTGCGAGTTGATTAAACGGTCGTTGGCTTTCCTACAAGTGTCTTTCAGTGCATTTTGCTCCAGCTGATTAGCTTTCCATAATCCAATATGAATATCCACTGGTAACCGAGCAAACCTTCCATACATAAGATCGAACTAGGATATTCCTGTCGTGACCTGTGGTAATGCGCGGTGTGCCAATAGGATGAGTGACAGTTCTTCTTCCCAGTTACCTCCTTTGGTAGCCAACCATTCTTTTATGGTTTGATTGTTCCTTCCTGTTAGGCCGTTTGACTACGAATGATAAGGAGTTGTTCGAATTTTCTTGATCCCTTTCCTCTCTGGGCAGTTTCTAAATTCTACGCGTTCAAAGCACGGACCGTGATCGGTTAACACCTTTTGTGGGATCCCATGTCTTGCAACGATACACTCTATCACGACACTACATATGGTGTTTGCGCGTTGGTCCGCCACTGCAGCTCCTTTGATACAGCGGGTGAAGTGCTCTGTCATGATGACTATTTATTGGTTCCCTATCGTTGTAAACGGAAATGGCTCCATAATGTCCACTGACCACAACTCGCCAATTTCAGTCACCGGAATAGGTTTATTCGAATATTGGTTGCAGTGGGTATTGCTTTTTATCAGTTGGCATTGTGTACATCCCAGCACGAAGTCAATCACATCCTGTTCCAATCCTGGCCAGTATGCTTGTTGTTTGAGCATTTCGGGTGCATTCTGTGTGTGCCAGTTTATGGGTCCCTTTGATCAACATTCTGCGTCGTTCAGCAGGAATCATGGGTACGTATTCCGCGTCACCTCCCTGAATCATCAGTAGCCCTGAACTGCTTACCCAAAAGTCATTTCATTGCGTTATCCACGTCCTTATCCCATCTGTTTCGTTCTTCTCCGTGGTCGTTTACCGTTTGAGACGATATCGATTATTTGGTTCAAGATTGTATCCGATCTTTGAGCTCGATGAAGAACCGTGATGTCATTTTCGCTTTCCAACGCATTCACTTCAAAGGTAACATCCGGAAAGTCGTCCACTTCATGATTACGAGATAGAATATCCGGTGAATGATTTTCTTCTCCTGGGACGTGGAAAATCGTAAAATCATACTCTTGTATTCGCAATGCTCATCGTTCGAGTTTACCCTTGGATCTTTGGCCGACTTGATCCACTGCAGTGGTTTGTGATCTGTTTCGACATGGAATCTTCGCCCGAGGAGGTACGGTCTCCATTTATCCAGCGCCCATACAATCGCCAAACATTCTTTCTCTGTGGTTGAGTAATTTCGTTTTGCGGGTTTGAGGACTCTGCTAGCATATTCGATCATCCCATGTCCTTGTTTCAGCACCGCTTTCATTGCGACGTCGCTAGCATCCGTTGATGCCCTAAAATTTTGATCCAAAGCAGGTAGTTTCAGTGTCAGTTGTTCACCCGCTTCCATCTGTTGAATTTTATGAACCCTTGCTGTGCAGTCTCTGGCCAATGGAACGCGGTCTCTTTCTTCAATAACTCGTATAGGGGGCTAGCAATCTCATTGAAATTCTGGATGAACCAGCTATAAAATCCAGTGCAACCGAGGAATCGTCGAAGCTCACGTTTTGATTTCGGTATCGTGAAACTTTTTAGTGTCAGCAGTTTCTCTTGTAATAGCTCGATGTTTTCGTAACCCACTTTGGGACACAGCAGCGTTGCCTCCGGTTTTGCAATCTGTGCCTCAGGCCCATTGATTTTTAATCCGTCTTCCTTTATCCGCTTTAAAACTGCAACCACTGCTGCGGCATGTTCTGTTTCATCATCTTTGTAAATAATGATGTCATCCCCGTATACAGCTGTATTGGATAATCCGTCCAGAACCTTTAACATGAGTCGCCTGAAGGTAGATGGTGCACCGGACAATCCGATGGGCATTCGTTTAAAACGATATTGATTGTCATCAACAATGAGGGTGGTTTTGCTACGATCTCCGTCTCGAATCGGTACTTGCAAGTACCCAAAACGTAGATCAAGCACGGTGAATAACTGAGTGTTTTTTACCTGGTCGAATATCGCCGTAATCGCTGGGACATTCGTCACATGACCAACCGTGACTTCGTTCAGCCGCATGAAATCCACACAAAATCGAAACTTCCCGTTCGGTTTCTTCACCATTAAAATAAGAGAATTGTACTTACTCGTTGTTTCTTCAATGATATCCTCCTCCAGCATAGTTTTCACCTGCTGACATACTTCCGTTTCCAAATTCCTGGGTACTCTGCGTTGCACGAACGGTTTGAAGAGCTTCCAGTCCAACGGTATCTTGTGTTCAATCCAGTCACAGTAGCATTATTTGTCTTGATCGTTGGTGAACAATTCCCGGTATGGTGCGATCGTTTCTGCCAACCGTCGACAGGTACAGGTTAGAAGGGAAGTCTGATCAGATGCATTTATTTGGCCCATCCCTCTGCTGCGGTTTGTTGGAAGCTTTACGGTCGTGTATCTTGTTATCATTCACCTGGTTTAAAGATCAATTACCACACCGATTTGCCTCAGGAGGTCCATTCCGAGAATGGTTTGGCTTACATCAAGGGATACGAGAAAAACCTGTTAAACGATGCTCTCACCGAGCTTAACATCAAGCAATACCGTCCCATCCACTTTTACCGTGAAACCTCCAACGGTTTTGACTATGGTAGTACATGGTTTGGTCATCTTTGTCGGTTTCGTGCGCGTTAAGGAGATGGCTGCTCCCGTATCGACCAAATACGTCTCCTGACTCCTGTCTATTTCGAATACGGCCTGAAGTGCTTTTACGTTTATACCTCCAATTATTGTGTAACGCAGAAAACAATTGTTCAACAGTTTATTTGGAAAGGAATTTAAACTAATATTAGGACAATTTCTTTTACAGTGGCTGGTTCTCCCGCATCGGTAGCAGCGATCGTCTTGCGGCTTCTTGGTGTTCTTCAGCTTTGGGGCTGCCACTTCGGTTGTCAAGTCTTCAACAGTCCTTTAAAGTTGCTGCAAATTACCGTCCTTGTTTGCTGCCTGCAGTGCTGCATCGATTTCGTGTTTGGCGATGAGTTGCCTGGATGCGAAGACCAACCCTTTGAGAGACATGGGTTGCACCATTCCTGCTACAGTCAGCTGCGATCGGATGTCGGTTGGCAGACTGGATAGAAATCTGTCCGCCAGCAGTTGGTGGCTTGTAGTCTCTCCCGCGTTCGGAAGCGTCCTAGACAGCATGCTCCTCAGCGACACTGCTTAGACCATAGGATCCATGCCAGAGCCAAACTGTGCATCTTCAAATCGCCGCATCGCCTCCTGGCAGTCCACGGGTGTAGAAAATCCCACCAAAATCGCCTCCTTTGTAGCGTATCACTCCAGCTTCTTCGAGCCCTTCCTGGCCGTCTCTAGAACCGTTTTTTTTTGCCATTGAGAAGTGACTACAGAGCCACTAGTTTCACGCATCTTGTCTTTACACCAGCAACATTCGCCACGTCCTCGAAGTCCTCTAGGAAGCTTTGCACATCGCTATATTCGAAAGGTTTTGGCCACGGAACCTTCATGATACTTGTCATGGCACCAATTATAAGAACCAATGGCTGGTAAGATCGAGATATATTAGAATAAACAATGCAGTACCCAGATACAGTAGGGATACTCAAAAGAAAAGCAGTAATTTGCACAGTCCAGTGACAACAATCCAACAACCAGGGTGTTTGATTATACCGCTTACTTGGATTATTCCATAGTTCCTATTGCGGATTGTTGTTTAACTTTGTCTCCGGTAGTTCATGCATGCTTTTGTGTTGCGGAGCACTGCTACTCACCTACAGTAAGTAGTATTTGCGTTCACCGGTACACAACACTAGTCGTGTTAGTGACATGGTTAGAGTTTGCTGCATGAATACTATTTCCCATTTGGCAAAGTGTATGGCAACCAAAACCACAGCACCCATGTGCCAGGTTAGAAGTTGTAAGAACTGAAATAAACATCGTTGGCGTGCGATAAAGTTGTTTTTGCTTTCGGGTGTTTCTGCCACTTAAGTATAAAATTTGATCGATTTTGATTCAATAAAAGTGGTTACAAACTAGATTGAAACATTGAGATTCCGATTTCAGATGTGCTATATCATCAGTAAATGACGTGTATTTAGTAGCACGACCAGAAGATGGTCCTATTTAGTCACTACTATCCAGAAACTGCTATCAGTTAATAGTTATCAGCAATGACACATGACAAAGAACAGCTGACCTGCAAGATTTGTGGTACCGCAAAGGTCATGTAGAATACATTGTTTAAAGAATCTTATCATATTTGTACGAGCAGACAAAAAGGGAACTTAACTAGAATCAAGTTATACGGTGTATTGAAGCCAGCTGTCGTGGCTTGCATTTATGTGGATGAATTTTCTGCTTAAGCAAATAAATGTTATTTGATACAGTTTCCACCCTCCAAAACTTACAATTTCTGTTTTTCCCTCAAGATCAATAAATTAAGAGGAGTTTATTTATTATTATTGGGTATGATGTCCGACTGAATTCGACTGGTGGTTGTCTCTGGGAATGGTAGAGTTGGTAATATTATACTTGATGGAAAAATAATTTGCTACTTTTGTAGAAGATGCGTTTCATTCCAAAAACCACGCTGAGTGAAGTAGACTGATGATAGACATGAAGAGAAATAGTACTCAAAAATTGTCTGGTAATTTCAACTAGGCCGGTACTCGTGATTGACCGAGAAAACCAAACTGGCGTGGCCTGAATCGTTACTACCAGGACATTTAATGTGTCATCGGATCGAACAGTCGGGCACTAATGCGTCACTCGTGTGCCGTACCTACTTTAGTTGTGGGACTATAGAAAGAGTACATTTTATAGTTGGTAATTAATAATTCATAGCATTTTATGATAAGTATCGTCTTTTTGGAACTTTCTCTAATTCATGCTACTAATTTTGGGTTTTTTCGAGTTTATCAATTTTTGATCCCGCTTAGCACATCTTCTCCTAATTCAAATTATATAGCATCCTGTGTTTAACTTATAAAAACGATAGTGACCTGCCAATCGCTAAAGTGTATATAGAATGGGCACAGTACAATTAACACTACATCTTTTGAACCCAAATCGTCTACTATTCCAACAAAAAAGCTGCGACAAAAGCAAACTTGGACTCTCGAGAATCCTAAACGTAAGAAAGTTGTAAATCATTGGTGGTCACCGCCGGCGATTTGTTCGAATTTGGGATTAAACTGCCTTGTTAAGCTAAATTATATATTCTTACTTTAACACCTGCGTGTGTGCAAATCAAGAGTGAGATGACTAGCATGAAGAAAAAGCTTACAGGCAATAATGTAATTAGACCAACTTGAAAGCCTTGTTTTCGACTAACTTCCGCTCATCCCTCCTATGGTTGATGAGTCGATCGAAGATGATCAAGTTCTCCATAGGGCTGATCGTCTTGTGGATTTGTTGATTATCGAAATTTGTCAACGGATTGGATGGAGAGGAAAGTGTTATATATAATACTCCTGACAAAATACCAGACTTAATGCCGCCTGGGATGCTCTTGCTGCGCGTCGCATTGGTGATAATCCTCGCCGATGTGTCCGTCTCATATGCTTGTTATTAACTTCTGTTTGAATTTGTCAATGCGTCATTCCCACCCAGTCTCATTGCAATCAAATGCTACTTATTTGCCATCGAAACTTTCGGAATGAAAAATTATGTCCAACACGGACTCGCATACAACGATTATTAGTAACATATTCTAATATCAGGTATAAAACGAATCAGACAGTTCATGTACTTTATCTCAGACTAACATAGAAACGGTGTTTTGGCACCTAATAGGCGTCCAAAAAGGCATACACGTAAAAATGCGGTTATCCTATTTTTCTCACAAGTGTCTGGTTGTACGGTTGATATAGAGCTAGCTGTAAAATCACTTGATAATAACTCCACGTTTGATAACACCTTGCATCTCATTATTGAACGACCTACCACTGTTAGCCTGGATGAAACGTTAATACACCCTAGTCAATCAAATCTCCCTCTGAAAACGGTCACTACAAGTCTGGATAATCAGCCTAACAGACAAACCAAATTCTGTGCAGCAGAAGTGAAGGTTAAAAACTTCCACAACTCACTTCAACTGTCTGGATTTTGCGCTCCAAAACACAGGTCCACACTGCTTCAATAATTCTAGTCTTCAAGTCCTAAGATAATCTGGCCAAGAGATGACATTCTACGGTTAAAAAAAATCCAAAAAACTGTCATATGGAGCTACTGCCGACGCCGCTATAAAACAATTTTCCACAATGCTGATAATTTTGGCAGTCAGTAATCTTCGTTACTTGATTCTGGCACTTCTTCTAACACGACAGAGCTCTCATGATGTCTGCACAGTATATACCACTGTAAATTACTCAAACATGCCTCTTTTTTTCATACCTTTAAAAACTTCTTTCAAGCATCACATCAACGTTCCAACACAAGGCAACACACAACCAAAAAAAGGACGAACTCATCAACTGTTTTCCAAGCAGTGGATCTCTTTCGATGTCACTCAGAAATTCTATTTAGATTACAACACAAAGCTGAATAACGTTTTTCCACCATTTTTGTCACTCACTGTTCTGTTTTCTTTCTCCCCATGTAAGATGTCTATGTTTTGATCTTGCAGATTCGCATGCATCTCTTTATGACAAATGAATATTATTATTTTTATTATTGTTATTATTAAGTCAACAATAAATGGTTTCAAAGTTGATGGAGAAGATACAGGACCATTTCCTAAGATGAACCTTATTTAATCTTCCAGCAAAACCTATCAGAGCAAGATCACTTTTGGGCAACGCACCTTGTCTTGGAACTGTAAAATTAACGTAACCTATAAACCCAGGTGATGTAGCCCAGAAGCACCACTGATCTTTTTTGAATTGTCCTGTAACGAGCAAAACTTGCGTTCAAATTCACTCAGTTCTGAATTCACGATTGAAGAATATACTCTCCACACCACCCTTACTTTCTCCTCAACTGATGAATCACAGGAATATATCTGATCTCCACCATAACTTCTGTTGTCACTCAGGTAAACAGAGGAGCATAATACTACCATTCTATCATGACTTTTTTAGGCAGTTGAACAAATTCTACCTTTTTTCGTCATCTATTTCATTCAACCTCTTCCAAGTGACGAATCCTTAATGAAACTCGTAACATGAGATAAATAAATTATCACCGCCTAATACTTTTCATCATAATATTACCTTCTAATATTGTCAGTTTATTTTATTCATATGATAGAAGAGCTTCTTGGTCATTATGTTTGTTCGTTTTATTGCAGGTACTTATGCTTTCAGTCATACGTCACATTCATATGCATCTAGTCGTTCATTATTAGAAAGCATTAAATTTGATATATGTGCAATTGAGTGTTTGTTTGTGATTCATGTATGTTACTTTTGAAGTTACGAGTTGTTCATACCACTTATGCAGTTTTATTGAATAAGAGAAATTTGGGGTTACTTTTGTAATGACTTGTATAAAACATAATAGGTATTGATCCTCAAGCTGAAATATTCATGCTTTAAAACAAGGTGCAATTAAAAATTGTAAAGTTCACTTAATGGCGATAAACCTTAGCAATTACAATGAGCGCTCTTACGTAGAACCCCACAAAATGAGCGACACATAGTGGTACGACTAATTAGTTTCTGAGGAGATAAGCATTCCGTTACTAAGAACAGTCTCAATAATTCATAAGTATCCTATACCTTGAGAGATTTACATCTAATTTGATGTACAAAAGTAGGTATGAAATAAGAGTTTGGAAAATTGATGTAAAGGTCAAGCAACCATATGAAATGAGGTAATTATCACAATGCTTATTCATCAATCTTAAAGTCATTAAAGACAATTCAGCAACGCCCACATGCTGACGAAGCAATCTGAGTTCAAACTTGTGGGCTTTTCAACAGTTGAGATAATCCCAGGTTGCTCTTGCGTGTGCAAGTTCAAAGGACAGCCGCTGGATACGAAATGCCTCAATATTTTGCATTGCACGGACTAATCAATAAACCCATGTAAACCAAGCTGTCTGGTGATGTTGTCGTACTTGACATTTTATCCTTCATTCGTTTTACTTCAAGGAGATGTCTAGAGCCTGAGTTTCCTGCAATTTCTTGAACTCAATGATTAAGAAACCGTGTATCTACGAGTATATTAGTTCACTACGAATAAAAAAATTAGCAAAATAAGCGTCTGTATTTTTTTCTCTGTATAATAGTATATTAGACACATTACTGCTTTCATGTTTTTCCACTTTATAAGGACCGAAATTGAAAAAAACAATTGGATGTAATTAAAAACACAATAGACCTGAGAACGGCCTTAAAATACCCCAATCTCTCGGTGTTCTATAATACCGTTTGTAATCAGTAATAATAATAAGGTGTAAATGATTTATATTCAATAATGTATCATTTTTGCCTGTTCACTTTGGTTATTTTTACTTCTTAAGATTTTGAATTACCATGCATTACCGTAGGTTTTTGGGTCGTTTTTCTTTTTTCCCTGTTCGAGATCATAATGTTCCCTGTAATGATGCTAACTACGATTTTCAATTGTTCCAGAAATATTCCAAAATCTAAGCATGAACAAGCTGCAGAATTCACTATCTAGTAATCACCTGGGTAGCAATATTTTCTTATATTTTGCTCAATAAATATATTACTTTCTGTACCAAGACATAAGGGTGGGATACTTTTACTTGAAGATGGAAAGAATAAAACGCACATGTGTTCCACAATGTGAAAGAAACTTTATTTTCACAACAACAGTTTAACGATTGTTGCAAGCACTGCAATATATGATTCATGCTATAGCGTCCTACCTACATTTTATGCCAACAGAAGCGCTACATTTATGTTGCAAGAAGTTACGCTTGTGCTTAAAAGTTTTCCTACAATTTTTGCATTCGTCCGATTTCACTCGAGTGTGTCTAGTTTGATGATCTTTTAAGTACCATTTTCCAGAGAAACACTGTCCACAAATTTCGCACCGGTACTTTAGGAAATTGGCTTTTGTTGTTGCATCCGAATGATACTTTAGTTTGTGGTGGTTGAATCCTCGACGAGAAAGAAATGTGGATCCACATTGGTCACATGCGTATTGACAAACTTTGCCACCAGGTTTGTGTTGGTTTTCTTCATGACGTTTCATGTTGCTGCTTTGAGTGAAAGCTTTCTCACATCTGGAACATTTGAACGGTTTAACTCTTGTATGTGTGAGCAGATGCCGCTCCAGATCATATAAACGGGACCACGTTTTAGAACAGACAGGACAAACAAACTTTTTCAAACCTGGACCATTATTGTCGGCGCTGTTATCATGCGTCGTTTCAACTAAAACAAAATATTGATGATCTACGTTATTATCAGTGTAATGCTTTCATGAGCGACTGTTTAGTAAAATGGACAGAGTAAAGTGTCAGTGGTGCCTTGGAGCACTGGGCAGTTCCTTATTTATTGGGATGGATATAAGTTAACAAAATTTGTTTCTGATAAAAAACGAGTATCATTTGTGGTCGATTAATTAACCGTCCATATCATGAAGTAATCGTTGTTTAAGTTTTTGCGTTCGTAGATTGGGAACATTTTACAACAACAATACTTACGTTTGGTACTTGAGTATCGTTTTTGTACTTTTAAATAAAAATAGCTCCAACCTTGAGATTTCTGAAGTAACACATGAGCACTGGATTTTGGTGTACAGAGGATTTCTCATTTTTGATGATTTGGTGAGGTTTCAAGCATTTAGTTATAAATGGTCGGTGTATAACGAATGATATACAATCGGTCTCACAAATTGACGAAATCACTTATTCGTGGACTTTTTATAAAAAGTTACCGGAAATCATTCTCAGAAAATGTGTTTATTTACTGTCTACTTCCCAACAAAATATAAAGAATATGCACCAATTGTATTATCTTAGTTTCGTGGCCAAATACATCACTAAGGCAAAAAAGAGTAACTGAATTACTTTCTGTCTTAGTAAGAGTAACAATGGCGGGAGCGCTAACGCGTAGGTGTTAGCCATATATTTATAGCGTTGAGTTTCTAAGATAATTTTGAAATGATATACAAATATTTTAAGGTATTGGTTCACGAAACGATCCTGTGTGATCTACTAAATTGAACAGGTATGCACATTTTATAGAGCGATTTCATGTATTCACGGATATTATTTATTGACTAATTTCGTGGTCTCCAACACTGCGAATGCCGAGCGTCGACTTTATATTATATAACTGCGTGCGTATAATACGTTATCGTAATCGCAGTCAATTGTAGCACTATTGAAATTTCAGGATGTCAGCGCACGCGTGGGGTAGGAGTATAAGGAGTAGAGAGTAAACTTATTTGTACTTACAGTATGTACGGTATCTTGCTGCATTTACTTTATAGTTCAGAACTTTGCATGTCTATTTTTAGCCGTACGATTTTAAGGTGTTTTGAAAATTATAACCTGAATTTTTAAACGCAGTTGAAGTGTTCAACATACAAAAATAGGTATACATAGGTCTCTATTGTTTGTCTCCATGAATTTTACAAGATTCCAGGAACGTTTACTCTGTGAATCTAGGAGCATACCGTATTAACAAATCAAATCAAATCAGACGGTTGTCAAATCCTTACGACGCATGCTGTCATTCGATCCGAAGGCTGCACAATTTACGAGATAATTTCAGGTTGCATTGAAGTAGACTGGAACACACACGACGTTCAGTGGCGTGTCACGGATTCAAACCAGTCACACTCATGTAACCATTTCTACGCTCTTCCCACTGAGCCATCGTGTCTAGAATAACATATCAATCATTACCAATTAATAACTTAATGAATAAAAGTAAATATGAATTTCCCAATTATTGGTAAAAAAAAGGCACACAGTCTTTGAATGTTGCATCAGAATGCCACACGTATTTAAACTGAATGTGTTTTCCAAAATAAGGTCTATCAAACTTGATATGTTGATATTAACCTTGTTCCTTAGTAGCACTGGTAATGTCAATCCTCATTACACAATATAAATGCTGTGAAAACAGTGCATTTCAGGTTAAGCATATGAAAAACGAGGAGCAGTATAAATTCCAATAAAATTTATTATTCTTTCGTCACATATTTCAAAAGATTCTTGAGGAAATTCACTTACCAGTCGGAGTGAAGTGCGTCATGAGTGAACCTAGTTGATGGCCTAAAATAAGAAAGCGCGTGGTGAATACAAATAGTTCATTTATCGAAAATGTTCATTGGTTATTTGTTGTGATTTTTGTGAGTATCCGAAAGAATTATTATTGTATAACCACGAAGA
>JBBHEA010000110.1:0-35796 GCA_038088235.1 Zacco platypus | reverse complement strand
AGCAAAACGTGTCGATTTTCGTGACTAAATTTGACTAGTCAACTCTGTAAACAGATACCACGAATAAAATTTCCGGCCAACCCAGATGGGTACGTACATAATCTTCCACTGTTGAATTTGGATAAAACAACGTTAGAGGTGTTATCATGTGGTCCAACTTTTTGCTGTCCACAGCGTAGAATTAGCCAATTAGACCTGGAAGTCAAATTTGAGAATCTGTATGATCAGTTAGTTGATCTAATTCCCAGCTCTCAGCAGAACGTAGAGCAACTTAGGTCCACGTTCGTCAATGTATGCTATCACTACCTAAGATCAGAATCACGTCTGAAACAACTATTGACAGGGTTGCATCACAATTCTTTGGAGTTCATTCAAATTGATAAGCGTATTCTACAATTCAGGCAAGATAAAAGGGGCAGGTTATGTTAAAATCACCGAGTCAGATTATATTAGTAAGATGAACACTATTCTTACCAATAAATCCAAATTTGGAAATACGACCGAACGCGACAAAACCAGGCAATACAGAAAACAGTAAATAAAACACTAAACCGCTTAAAACAAAGAGGCATTATTGACAGCGCAACGTTTGAACGAATTCGCACCACGATATGTAGAATCCTAGGATTGTACGGTTTGCCGAAAGTACATAAACCAGGTGTACCTCTTAGAGCAATTATAGATATGTGTAATTCACCCTACCTCCATTTAGCAAAATAGCTGGTTAACTTACTAGAACCAATTAAGAAAGAGTTTTCGACATACAGTTTGAAAGACTCGTTCGACTTCGTTCAGCAACTGGGCACCTCACACTCCGTTAAGCAGCGTATGTTCTCATTGGATGTCGTTTCCATTTTTACCAACTTTCCTTTGATTGAAACCGTAGATTATATTATTGACCGAGTTTAGAATAGCCATAAACATATTGGCCTTCCCAAGGCGCACCTCAAGGAACTCATACTTCTTTGTACACATAATGTACAAACAATCTTCACCAACCAGATATATCTTCAGAAAGATGAAGTTGCAATGGGATCACCCCTAGGTCCCATACTAGCAGATTTATTCATGAGTAAGTTAGAAAACGGGCCAATTCACAAAATGATTAGAAAAATTCCTTATATAGACGTTATGTGGATGACATTTTCGTCCTCGCTAATGAAAATATTGTGGTGAATGACATTCTAAAATTCTTTAATTCAGTTCATTCAAACCTTCAGTTTACAGTAGTACCGGAAAGTAACAATGGTTTGAACCTTCTAGATGTCAGTGTAATAAGGACGGCAAATGGCACACTTGAAAGATGGGTATACAGGAAGTCAACTTGGACGAGACAAAATAATAATTTCCATAGTTCCGTTCCACTAAAAAATAAGCGAAACTTGATTAGATATCTAACTGATAGCGCCATTAGAATATGCTCGCCTGAATACTTACAGGATGAGCTGGAAACCATAGAGGAATCATTTACCCAAAATGGCTACCCAGAGAAATTCATAAAGGAGACCATGCAATCTACTGAGCAAACGCAAGTATTGCATTATCCGGAAAAGAAAAGGGTATACCTAACGTTGCCTTTGAAGGGAGACACACAGGCAGAATTAGTTACTCGAAGCTATGTAACTCGATTCATAAGAAATACATGGCTGCTAAATTGTGCTTGGGTTTTAGCTCTAAACCCGTCATCAGTCTCCGACTGAAAGATAACTACACAAGTCTTACCCCAGCTACTGCGTGTACTCATTCGAATGCTCGTGCCGAGCATCATATGTTGGACGTACGACAAGGCGTTTGTGAGACAGAACACGCAAGCACTGTCACACCACCTTCGGTCAAGGAGTCACAAAGCCAAGCATGAGTTCCATAATGACGTATCTGATTAAAACAAACCGCTTTATCAGTCGAGAGGAGGTTTTTGGGTAATCTATCCTGTAGCGCCAAATCGATCACGTGCCATCAGCTGCAACTAATATCGATTGCCGAGGCTATCGTGATCCGATTACGAAAACCCCGATCTGTGTATTGAAAAGAAACTTTTGCGACCCCTAAAACTGTGTTGGCCTAATGTAGTTATCCCCTTCTTTTCAATGCCGACACTGGAAAATAATTTTTGAACCCAGGAACACTCCTAGCCTTTTTAACCTTCTAATGGGAAGAATAGTTAAACTGACCTATAAATAGATTTGCGTGGTATTACCCAGATGAGCAATCGCGGAAAACAAGCTTTGTTCGCTACATTGTCTTTTGATGTCGCTCATGGCTATTTTTGATAAAAAGTTGGGCAACAATTGCAAATGAATTTCCAGGTAATATTGTATAAGTTTAGGTTCTTCATGAAATTGAAACAATGTCATTACACAGCATTTCTGGTATCAAACTCTATGGATAGCACTGTTTGTAGGTAAAATATACCATCAAGTTGAGAGTGATTTTTATGTGTTATATTTGATGGAGTATTGTTTCAAGATTGTTGTGAGTCACAATGTGACTGACGTTATTATTATTGGTAATTTCATTATTACTCTAGTGTATTATCTCATGGGCCACATATTATATAAATATATATTTTTTCTATTGTCGAAAGCATGTATCTTATGTCATGAGAATAAACATCATTATTGTCATAGGGGAGCGCACTCCTTCTAAGTAACGAACATAACAATATGTTTTCGTTTATCAAAAGCAAAGGTTATCGAGCAAAGTTTATCCCTAACATTTGAAAAACACCCTCACTTTGATGCATACAAAAAGCCCATAAGACTCGCAAGCCGATTGCAGGTTTCAATTGTGAATGTTTTTAGGTTTGTCCACATTGTGTAATTAAATCCCAGCAATGTAAAAAAGCTTTTGCTAGGTTTTTGGATAGTAGATTTCAGAAAGCACCACGAGGAGATTGGATTCATCGACTGGACAATATTTAGCACAGGTAATATCATGGACAGCTGCGTAAATGATCCATGGCAGGTTTCACTGTTTCCTCGACTCAATCAACCAAAATCACTGTAAGTAATACATTACTCATTCACAAATCGGCAACTTAGAAAACAACCCAATAACGTAAGCATCAAATATAAAATAGCAACAGATTTTTTGGGTTTCATTCAAATGAATCGAATTTATATACTGATATGCTCAAAGATCACAAGCAAGAAGATGATACCTTGAACAGTAGAAATTGGAAACACATTTGCAAACTGTACCTTGTCGGATCAAGATGATAATAATTACCATCTTATTAAACATCAAACGGTACGACAATGATAAATGTAGCATCCAAACATTGTGAAGTATACATAGTTTATTCATTGAGGTGTTATCCCTTGAGCAATCTGTTAACGTTTTGGTTACCATAATTAACCTTCTTCATTACGATGACAAAATAACTGATTAATGCACGGCATATCTACGTTGTTCTAAAGTGAATCCACTTTTCTTTGGTGTGACAAAGAATATTCATCATTCCTTGAAAACCAAATGTTTCCTGGAGGTAATCAAAAACGTTCACCCTAATAATCCCACAAGCGCTAACTATAATACACCCGAACTGATTGCGTATGAAGTGATAGATATTGTTGTCGAGTACAATTCCTTTTAAATCCATAAAAGTATGCTTTACTTAGGATACCTTCATGCACAATATGACAGCTCGATTTATTTATTTCATTTGAGAACGCCATATCCGATGGAAGGTGTAGTATATGTTTGCTTTCCGGAACGCAGAAGGAAGCTCACCCAGTTTCTTAGATGAAACTGATCATTAAACGAACATTATCACATATCCAAAATACTTATCAACTGCGATCTAATAATTATCTGATCGAACACAAATATTTAAAATATTGAGCCATACATTCAAGCACAATACCTTTAATAAAGTTTAATTTGAAATGAGTGTTCTTTATCCAAACTCGTTTGTTGTATAGAAAGAACTCAATTGAATTCAACACCCATATTAAGCCATTCGTTTAATCAAGAATATAAATAGTAGTTCATTGATTGCACGAAACAGATGATTTCTTCTCTACTAATTTATTTCAGTGCCCTGAATGGAGTTTTTCACATCCAAAGTGTGTTATCTGAAAATGTAGATACATATATTATATATCATCAAAAATGTAAATGGGAAAACCATACTCATAATACCCAGCCTTCCACATATAAAGTGATATTCCCAAAAATTTCGATTTCACAACATAATCATCAGTTCAACAGCATTCTGGATTATTTTTGAGCACTATGAAATTTCAGACAGATTCATTGAAATTATTCACATCATTTAATCTACCTTAACAACGCACTTAGTAATATACTCAGTATTAAACCATCAGTATATCAATGATATCCTGGGCTGTTCAACTTTATTGCACATACGGAGGGCATCACTGTAATAGGCTTTCATAACGATCAAAAGATTGATGCATCCCTTGCCCATTTGTGCATTGAAAGATTAATTATCCTAATGAAATAGTAAATACTTTGATCAGCAGAATGAAATGATGATCGTGACGGATGGTGTCCACTTTTGGACCAATCTATTTGGGCAGTATCCAGAACCACAAACAACGCTAGGGTTACATGTTTTGTAGGCTTGCTGAAGCGTGCTCTGCTAGTCTGGGTTGGTTTTGTTAGAAGCATCACGATGCTTTCCTTGTACCTTGATGCACTACTTGTTCCTGCATGTTGTCCGTCTTCCATTCAAATATTTGTACATCTGTTTATTTTCCAAAACAGAAAAGTCGTCTTATATCTTAGACGAATTTATGTCCCACTACATATTGGTTCATAGTTCTTTCATTCCTCTCCTACAACCATGAAGAACCACCGTTGAAAACCAAATGACGCTAACATTCTATGTACCTTTAAAATGGACAGTTGTCGTTTCGGTAACAACATTTTCATTAAAGCACACCAGTACGTTCAGTATACCGAGTGCATACTCTTTGGAGCCATCTAAGAATCTTAATCTACCTCCGTTGCCATCTTCTTTTACTCACACATTCATCTTCATTGATCTTGAATCACTCGTTTTTGTCTTAGAACGAACCTAGCCGTATTCAGATAACAATTATTTCGAGTTCACCACCACTATACATATCACGCATACTACTACTGCTACTACTACTACAGGGATGGTAAGATTCTACATATAATTTAACTATCGCTTTATCGAAAAATAATTCTAGATTGGTTAAATTTGCTTAATATATAACTTCTTCATTACTTGTTCAATATTTTGCTAATTCGGAATGTTACTAGACCTCTCTTTTAAACCACTGGTGAGGAAACTCCTTTGAGGCTGAATTATCTAACTACTTGAGGAATGATAAAGCCCTCACACTAGATTCACTACATGAAGAGGAAGCTTATAGTGTACACATTTTTTCAATTTTAACCTTACTACTGGCAGCGTTATTTTTATAGGCTTCAGCTATTAAGTTTTCGATATTCACTGATGCTAAATGTTGCGTTCATCACTTGCATTCGTTTCAATACCCTCATCAAATGGAGTATACGCAATAGCAAAGAAGGCTCTATTTTCATGGCATGACGGTCCCACTTGTGAAGTTACTTACACGGCATGGATGTACCTCGTGGCACTTTCCTGGTCTGTAAAAAGATTACACAAAGCTTCAAAGTGGTTGGCTATTACAATAGTAGGAGGAAAACTTGGGCTTTATGGTACGCAGACCTGACTTGATATCCAAGGACATGGTATTCCGCTTATCTGTTGTAATTTCAGCGCCCTCGTTCATTGATACCCCAATCCAATTACTCTGGCTTGCTGATTCTGTTGGCAGAATCTCCCTTCTTTCAACATCCCTTATTCATGTATCCTGCCTATCCGTTGTTAAGGACTGCAAACAGAACTAACCACTAAAGTAACTCCAATGTACTCATCCATTGGTCCTCCAATCCAATTATCCTGGCTTGCTGCATCTTTTGGCGCAATCCCAAGGCATCCCTAACATCAACGATTTTAGTTCAATTAAAAATAAAAAATCGTCAAGAAGTACTTGGGTTTCGTGCATCTGGTAAACATCAAGCACGACTTAACGTTAATTTGCTAGCGAGATTTCTTAACGGGCTGCGATCACGCTTGACGCACGGAAATCAATTAACTACCTCGATTCTTACCCTGTTTCCAATTTTTCGTCCCCCATTACGAATGAGTTAGCCGGTACTAGTTCTATTTACGTGGCGTTTACATTAAAAAGACGCATATAAACCAACTGATAGTAATCTTTCAGTTCATATTCCAGTTCAACATTTTACTGATTTGCTATGACAATCTAAGTTTATTTGAGTGTTACCTGTTGCTTTCTATCTTGTCCCGGACAATTTCTTCAAAATTTCTAGTTTGATTATCATTCGTGCCATTTATATTGCGTTTTCACCAACGATCGTTTTAAATTATTTTTAATCATTCATTTCATACCATTGTAAATATTTCTGTTCCACAATATTTTATTCCATTTAAAGATGATCCTGCCACCTAAACTTGCTCTCCATGTACGAAATAGATAAATGTTATTGCGGGAAGCATCTTATTAGTTAATAGACATTGGAAATATCATAAACTGTATGCGAAATGGCAACATGTATGTTTACGTACAAGACTCTCCTAATACTGGAAGCGTTAATCTTTCTGTGATATCTCAGTCTGAACGATCTTCGTAGAAATAAGTAAGCCCGGTTAATGGGTGTCCATCAATGCGGAATAAGTATTTTATTTCTCAGTGAACCAGAGATTTCTTCGCAATAGTCTTCACGAGATGCAGTTGCCTCGACTGAAAATAGGTTTACGGTGTTGCAAAACAGTTGCAATTTCTCCCCATCCATTTTTCATGTTGTCTTGAATGGTAAGTTATCATATATATTGTGCGAGTAAATTGAGCGGTTTCAACATCCCTGATGCCGTATTGCAGTTCAGTAAACTATTACATTATTTATGATTTTCCACTAAAATACTAACGTAGCCAGCTTATGAATTTTCCAGGGCATACCAAACAGTAATGTAGTTGGGGTGGGAATCACACCCATTGTTTTGAATCAAATGAATGATCCTTGATGTTTGTATGGAAAATTCATATTTGTACTTTGGAAGTATATCAGAGCTGCTTAACAGACATTTATTTCAATAGAATAAATATTGCAAAATCCAATGGCAATTGTAAATTGCATAACCAAAATGTCTGAAAAATACGTGGAAATGAATTGTAATTACATTGTTTCTTGGCGATGTGTTCTTCATCATTATTACAAAAATAAGAGTTAGTACTTCAGTGAACTCGGCATATAAAGCGTGTTTAAAAAACTTCTTCTATGTACCATTCATCGAAGTATTTACGTTAGATTTAAACTTCAAGAATGTCCGGGTAACTGATGTCTGGATGCTAACGGCGCTGATTGGTGAAACATACGGCATTACAAGGATATGGTCAATATACATGATATTGAAGTAGTATCCATTTTAGCTCATCATTCCACTATAAGTATATTTGACAACGTGGTTGGAGGAATAGAACTGTGATTTCATTGGCTTAATCATTCCATTGATAAACATTGAGAGCGGGAGTTCTAGGAAGTCATCTCCTAACACTGAGATGCACATGTTTGTCTTGTTCAATGTTTTGTTTTGTGTTTCATGCATCTCTGGTAACAAATGTGAGTCAAAGATTTTATTTAATAAAATAGGTAACTATTCGAAATTTGATAACAGACACATGTCTTTTGCATTGATAAGGATAGCCGATAAATGTTTCTTGTTATTTTGCACTTTGACATTTCAATTTTTTAGTCAACCAGTTGGGTACGCTGATACAAAACTTTGCACCAAAAGGTACGTTAAAAGATTGAATTACATCGTAATATCCTTCAGTTTACAAAAACTACAATGAAAAGTGCAAATAATCATCTTTGACTAAGGTAACTTCATCCGTTTTTCTGCACAACATTATTGAGATTATAGGAATTTGAGAACAACTTATTGTTAACTATCTTCCAATTTTAAAATTATTTTTTTCCAAAGGTTTTACGTTTAGTTGATGCATATTAGACTATTCCCTTTGTCTGTTTTTAACAAGGTTAATCAACGGCATGTTTTCAACAACCTAATAATTCAGCAGCAAACTACAACAATTTATTTGCCAGAAATTATTTGACAGATCAAGCAATAACAAAACGGCCAAAATTAGTACCCACGTATTACTGATTTGAACTTCAAATATGGTTTAATAGCAACGGACACTTTTATTGAGTTGCAAAACAATTTTCATTGATAAATGCGAATCTACCAAAATTAAAAAAACTTGACAGATTTCAGTACAAGTTAAGTACAAAGTGTTTCCCACAACCCCCATCCCAAGAGAGTCAGGTATTTGAAACAACGCTCGATACAATAAGGAGATGTAAATGAGTATTAAATATGCACGATGGTTTACGATCTAATATTGGCTGTCCTGGAGCCATCTGATTTTTAAGATGGATAACATCAGTTCGGTTGGTGTGAATGGGTGTAATAGTTGGGATTATGGACATTGGGAATCAAATGAATTGGACCGATAAACCGTGGTAACCGTTTCGTGTGATTCGCCATCAGCAATTAAGGCAGTCAAGGCTGACTGTATTATTGGAGCCATTTTTTGTATACAAAATGCTTAGCATGACGCGGTACAATCAAATATGGTTCGAAATCACTTGGTTAGAGTAACTTTCTAACTGAGTCTACGCAGATAAACGTATCAGAATAATAATAGACGCATTTAGGGGCCGTGTAAAGATGAACAAATTTTCAAGGTGATGGTGGTGTAGTATGTTTTAAGCGCATTGTTTATAAATGAGATTTTTCGAAGGTGGTACTTTTATCAAGATGTTTTTTTCAAAACAAGTTACTCGATGTTTGACGAGTTTCATTAATTTGAAAAAGTATTTTAGCAAAAACATTACTTTGAACCAATTAAACAATAATGTTTCAACATCAAGAGGAATATAAAACGCAGGGTTCCTGGTTGAAACATTGAATTGTCAGGCTCTGTGGGATGTAATTTGTTTCACAAATGGATTTCAGGATGTATGTAACAGTTTGGTCATCCATATTTGCAACTCAAATTATTGAAGATGAAAATAGAACTGATTCATTGTGGGTCACGTGCCATTTAGTATTAGTTGTTTATAAAAGATACAAACACATGATAATCCAAATAAAGATACGGAATGCAAAATTTTGTGATGGGATTTATAGCACATACAGAAGGCTACATTAACTTTCATTAACTTCAATTAATTGACTCATATTGAGTAGAGACTTTTATTCTCAATTTAATGTTTAAGGCACAAATTCTACTAGTAAAACTAATGTACGAAAACAAGTTGTATAAATAATAATGCTATTTAGTCAAATTTGTAGATTGGTAAAAGAGTGACAATTTTGTTGTACAAATTTTATCAACATCTCTCTTATTGATTCATTTTACTAACTTACTTATTTTTTTAACTAGTGAATGGGTCAGAATGTATGGTACTTTCACAAAAAACCATTGCCAATGGAACAGTCATCTACATTTGGCGTCGTTATTCTGATCGGTTTACACTAGAAAAGCAAATCCTGAGAATCCTCTTAATTTGAATTCATAATAACTTTTAATCCCGCGCCAAACACGGATTTAAACTCAGGACTTTTATCTTTCGAGACTGGAACGTTCATCGTTACGCACCATAACATACTGAGCAAATCAAATCGTTCACTCATTAACGCATAAGTTGGACTAAGGTTGGGTGGCATGATGACGGACTGCTTTGCTTGGATAACCAATTAAATGTTATGGTTGCGTCATTTAATTTTATCTAACACATCATTGTTTAAAACAAAACCTGATAATTTGAATAAATAATTGGTTTTAGGAGATAAAAATAATGAATACGAAGTTGAAAACTGGAGATAATTATCCCGGATCACTTTCATATTATTCGGCACACACGTGAGTTCCATATTTATCTTTGGGTACATGCTATCAACATTAGCTCCACTTATTAAACTTCACACCGCTTCATTTCTTCAGGAAGGATTCGCTATCCAAATGCAATGGAAAACGGCAATCATCGACCCACAAACGATTATCTCATTCAAATGAGAAACACAGGGACATAAGTCAACGCAGGAAAATATCAATGTTTTGTGACGTTTGCTTGAAAAAAATTACCAACCGTAAAGATTTTAAAAACACCTTCGTGTTCATACAGGTGAAAGGCCTTACGCTTGTTCCATGTGTGAAAAGGCTTTCAAGCAATCATCACATCTTTCGGAACACAAAAGGGTAGTACACACACCTCGTATAATAAAATTTACATGTCAGCAATGTGGTATTAACTTCCCGCGATTTGGATTCATTGCAGGTTCATGTGCAATCCGAACATGGCAATATTTATACAGGTGAGCTTCATTTCAAGCATATGTGTCCGGTGTGTGGAAAAGTGTTGAAAATAATCGTAACCTTAGAATTCACAAACAAGTTCATTCTACACTACAACCGTTCCAGTGCAAAGTTTGTAAAAGAAGATATTCTTACTTGGAAAGCATGAAAAGACTCATCGGAAAATGCACATGAACACCAAGAAAAAGGAGAATCATCTAATTTTTAGGTGGTCAAAGCGGCAACGTAATGATACGAGACTCTAAAATGGGTTTGTCAACGACAGGATGAAATGCATACAAGTTGTATCTTATGCTGTAATTTGCGAATCCCATACAATACATGTTTCTCGTTGTTTGGAATCATCGCGGTTAAAGTATTAGTTATAGATCTAGTATTAGTAAAAAACAGTAGTGTTCCAATAAATGGAAACATTCCTATCTGCCCGATGAATAGTTTAATGACGAGAGAGTAATAACGATAGATTAAAATTATAATTTATATTACAGAAAAGAATATTGAGGGTCAAAAATGGTTTACATGTTTTTTTAACAGTGAAATCCAAAACAAAACACAATAAAAAGATTGTGGCAGTGAAAATAATTAGGAATTTTAATTTATATGGAAAATGAAATTTACAATGGAAAAAGCATACAAATCCTCTGTTTTGAATTGAACCTCAAAGATACACTTATTGCATGATAGCACTTCTAGTTAATTCAGTGTATCAAAATGTTTGAGTTCTCTGCCATGTTCCTTGAAGTTTGGCGATTGCCATGCGTCAGAAAAACCTATAATTCTTGGTATAATTGTAGAAAGTAGTATGTGAGATACACCGATTGATTTTGTTTCGCAATTACTGTCCTGTGCTGTAAGCATCTTAGTTATCAACCTGTTAGACAAGTTATTCTTTTTTGCTGTCGGAACATCAGGAACTCATATGAAGAGAACGAGAAATTTGGCTGGCAACGTTGGTATTATTTGTTCGTACTGTCATCTGACTTTTAAACATACCAAATAATTGAACTTAAAAAAAAGTTTACCAAGAAGATTCATAAATAGATGGAATGAGGATATTTGAAATAAATTAAGATAAATTGAATGATAAAGCGTTTAACGTTATTTTTTACCAATATGTGAGCATAAATTGGTGAACACCATTGAATTTGTCAAGATAATTACGTGTGGTTGGATGAAGGAAAGTAAAGTGGAAACATAATGCTAAGAGTCTGTGTACATAAATTAATACACCATTGAATACGAACAAAAGCATTGCATCTGGATACAAATATATCTGTATTTTGAATAAGAAAAAAATTTGGTATACTACATCACTACTCTTTGTTGGAACAGAATCTCTGTAACAGTATGAGGAAATATATGTATCATTGCATTTTTAAGGGCAATGATTGTGCAGTCTATTGAATTTGGAAATATCTTCACGAACATATATTCTATGCACTAAGAAGTCATGTGAGATCGTAAATACTAAATTTCTATCTGTGACAGAAGAATGGTGATCTTATCTATGCATTGCTCCCAAGTGGATCAAAGCAAATCCGATAGTTTGTAAGATCATTACACTGAATACTACAATGCAACCCAGAAGCTGAACGAGGTACTGATATTGTAAGGTTGCCAATGGGAGAACAATTCAAAATTCAGAAATACAAGAACTGTTAGTGGAAGAGCTGAAACCAACAAGTTAATCAATCTGTGCATTGTATTATATACATTTGATAAATGAAATACGCTGAAATTATAATACCTGGAGGTAGGACGTCACGGGTGCAGCCTGAAATCGGGTGATAGACCAACATTCAAACCTTCACACCTTAAAAATGGTTTTCGTTTGTTCCAAATAGCAAGGATATTTAATTCGTGCGAAACAAAACGTCAATAAGCAAAAATGGAGTCTTAATAAACATTTCCCTCTGACATTTGGTGTATCATTAACCCAATCCTTTACATTCTTGCGCACACCTGGTCTCAGGAAACAGCCAGCAATTATTTTCAATCGTTCATCTGATAAAGAATTAACTAAAACCATAAATATGTTTAAATACGGCTTTTATTAATGTTTCAAGAACAATTGTTTTATTGTAATTCCGATGAAGTGAAGGTCAGCGCTTGTCAGTTTGGTATCACACAAGCGTGACAGTGCACCATTAACAGTGGTTTAATTGAGTTGTGAAGATAATTTACAATACGACGTAACTGACAAACCAACCTGGTGAGTGACAATCTAAAGATGTCCTTGCGTGCATAATTCAGTGTTTACTAATAAGTGAGAGAAGCGGAATGACAAATTTAAATAAAAGGACGCAAATTTTGTTTACGAAATAAAGAGAAAATATTTCACACAATTAGATTAACACAAAAGCAAGAACAGTACCTGAAGAATCAGTTCAACAAAACAACTTGGAAGCAAAGCTGGCAAAAATGTAAGTAACAAGGAACACATTGTTAACGACATATTGTTCGCTTTCGAAAGCGTTTGCAGCGTCATAGACAAATGCAAATTTACGTTCTCGTTCAAGCGGAAGGTACGGTAACCATTAACTGATCTGTATAACTAGTGTGATAAATTTATGATATCGTTTATCTGGTCAAGAAATCCTTGCACTTGTCAATGAGATCTTGGTACAATAAATTCTCGGGTGGATTACATTTTTTGTGAAGTGGTCAGGTGAATCTGTGATCACGCTTGTGGCCAGAAAGCTCTTTGTGAGATTGCTTACTAAGTAGACGCTCTGGTCATGCAGCCAAGAATATAAGATGACGTTGTACATCAAGTTATAAATATAAATCGTAAGTTGATATATGTCTTCAACAGTGGTGACTCATACAACGGAGTGATCTTTAATCCACAAAACATCAATGCCTAGTTAACAATATTTTACTACTTAAAATAACATAAAATGACAGATGTTAACCTAGTTTTCCTATTTAGTAATTTGGATGTTATACATATCTAATTTTTATCTTATATAGATTTCTATTATTATTGAAATGTTTTGCTCATTACAGCATCCTCAGGGTTGAATTGATCCAATTTATTTGCAATAAACAAAAAGAACCTGTTGGCATATTATTATTATAGATGATTGATTTTCAATTTTTCCTAGTGTTCCCGATTGGTCAGTAATGAGTGATGTATTGAGCAATATCGGTTTGTGTATTGAGCAAAATAAACAGGACAACATGTTATTAACATATAGGCAGAACGTTCATTTCACTCGATATGAATAATTGGTCCCGGTCAGTTGAACATATACGACTGTGGGGCATTAAGGTATCTAGTATCCAGAGGCAACCGAAGAATCAAAATGTAGTAGCAAGATGTCACCCTAACATTTGGGCAAACGTACCGAATTTCATAGTTACAACCGTGCAGTGGGCTGGAAATTCCTACACAGGTGACACATAGACCCTTTAAAATATCAGACAATGAGTGTTTTCTAAGTGCCAGGGATTGCAGTTGAATCTTCTACTTGTGTTGTATCAATGCAAAGTCGATTTTTCAAAACAATCAGTTTGCTGATGGGACAGCACAATTCAAATTGAACATGAACACATCATGGCATATTTTCATTTATATCAGAGAAGTTGAGATATATAAAGTAATATACCATGAAAATCATTACAGCCAGTTGGTTAAATAAAAGTGGAACAACGCCAAAGTTATAGGCAAGTCACGTAGCCTTGATCAACAGAGCTCCAAAAAACAAGCAGATTATCAGCTGTCAATTATTGAGTAAAATGTATTTTTGCATAGCCAAACAGCGAGTGAATACAACCCCGTTCAACTGCAGTGAACTTCAAACTACTGATAGTCTTGTGAAAAGAATACATTTTATTGGTTATCTTGTAGTCCGGATTTCAGTTATTTCGTTGTTATCGAGGGTGTTCTATTTGGGTTTACATCGCATATTATCGTGAACGAAGAAGCTAGTGTATTGTAGTTATCCTACCTCTAGTCATTTACAATTATACGCAAGACTGCATCATGCAAAATAGCTGGAGGTTTTTTGTGAATTACATATATGATGTCTAATAGCCTAATAGTCTAATAGTATGTGTATATGTGTCCCCAAATTTGTAAACAATACTCAAGAAGCTTCAGTGGTTGACTATATTCCGGGTTATATGAAGGATGCAATGATCTGTTACAAATAGGGTCAACAAATGTGGTTACCGGAATTCAGGTCTCATCATCAATTACTTCCAAAGGTTAACCTTACTTGGTGATAAATCTGATATCTAATTAATGAGCACCATGAGCATAACGATTGACCTACTTAACTCATGTGGAATGCTGAGGACAAATTGAAGCACATAGTGTGTCACAGAAATTCAGCTTCCAATCCACAATCTTGGATGATGGAACGAATATACGTCGTTACTGAGTATGGACTATATTGTTTTCGTGTGGAAAGGTGTCTAGGTTACTTCATGATAAATGATGACCGAGAAATATTCATCTTTTTCAGTCAAAATATACAATGCTTCAAGTACATTTGCATAATTGTTTCGAATTTGATTTTCATATTCTTTGCACGCATCACAGGTTTTACAAGAAACTCAAACTTCTTGATTATCCGGATTACAATGTACTATACATAGTTTTCCCATTGAATGAAATTAATCATAAGTTACAACATAAGGACACCTCATAATTAAAAACAACACACTGTTATAAGACTGACGTGATCGTAGTACTTATTAGCAAAATTGATTGAGGGAACAAGAAATACGTTTAAAGGTTAATCGGTTGCTGCGTTTAAAATATGAATCTGCTTCAATGGGCTAATCACGTTCTTTATTCACGTTGGTACTCACTAATCATTTTTCAGTTTACTGATACATGAATGTGACTACTCAAACTTCTTTAGCAGTAAGTATTGTTGAATGTACTACGGAAGTTCAAAGAAAAACCCTTAGAAGTTTACTCAATTGACACCAGGACGCTACGTTGGTGAATTATGTGGTGAAAATAAAAAATATCGGTTTATTGTGTGTAAATATTAAGAACAACATATCATGCGATAAAACCTTCACTATCAATATAAGTGACATACTGCAGCATAATTGTATAAGGTGACGATGTAGTCCAATGATTGGTAGTAAATAAATGTATCTCAATGTTATTTACTTTTATGTGAAATAAAATTGGTGTTTGATATACTTTCCGGTACTACGTTTTGAAATGTACTGTCTTTCATATGTTAAAAATTTCTTCAAAAAGACTATTGTTCGAATAGGCACTGAGCATTTGTAGTTCAGAAACATGACGTTTTATGGTAACGCATGCAATTCATATGGAATCTAGTGTTAGATTTATAGTGATTAGTCAAAGGTAGCATAAATTCGCAAAAACCAGTCAGTAAAACGTTGACCTCTGCTATCTATGTCAATACAATAAAGGGTTGATATCATTTCTTAAAATAATCCATAAGATTACGACGGATACAGATAACGCCATGACATTTGGTGCTCGTTTTCTTGCACAAAGGGGTTCAAACCGCTGATTTTAATGACCAAAACAAATCACAAAACTTTGGTATACTGTCGAATTGCTCACCTCTGACATAAGGGTGTAATAAAAAATACATTAAATGGCTTGCGCTGACGGCTCCACATTGGGAAACACGCTTTCAGATTCTAGTTGTTTGTGATGCCCTTATTTACTATTCACATTATTCAACAAACGTTTAGATTACAAATCAAACTTTTGAACGTTTCCAGCTAACCAGGCGCACAGATGACAAATCAAGTTATTACTATTCTACCGACGTTTCTGTCACTACATTTTTCATACATTATTACCATCGAAATAGACTCTGTGAACAAATTCAAGAATTGTGACTGTACTTCATGTCCAAACGTATTACCATGACCAGATGTTTCGCAGTCGAATGAATTAAATCTATTCATTTAATATAACAGACAAATATAACCATGGTTTCAACTGTGCAACCACCGTTTCTACGGAAAATGGCCACCAAGTATGTTGACACAAGCGAAGTATTCATGGACCAACCAACGTATATCTTCCAACAACCAGGATCATCATTAGACCCAATTCTCCGATGGTATTCACAGTGATTAAATACTCCTACAGTCACACCAATTTCCGAAATTATAGAAACCGGTTTTGACACTATCTACATTGCGACTATTGCATCAAATAAAACCAATTCCACTTATGTAATAATCCTTATTCACCCCAATGCATCATGGGTACCATGTGACTTAAAACCAATATCTTCCATGTCCACAAAATTTAAACTGGTTGAAACACATCCTTCTTTAATGTACAGGAGGTGAATTTCCTTACTCATGTTTAGTAGGCCTCAGAATTCAATCGTGACATTTTAGTTCTGGTCTTACTTATTGGGGAATATTTAATTAAATATTCATGTGACCATATTTATTCAGTGGAGCATGTAACCAACAAATGCTGATTTCTATCCGTGAAATTTGAAAATGAGCAAAACAAATTATTGTATATCAACTGGTTGTTGCCGCTTTGTAAAGCTGACTTCAAATTATGTTGCAATTTATTATAGCTGAGTAGATCAAACACGAATATCTTCCAAGCAAATTCAAAACTTTCTGTGTTAGTGGTTTTTTCCTTATTAATTTCTGACTCTCGTCCCAAAAACATTTTTTAAATCCCCGAAACATATTGAATAACAATTTTAATCATACTTTTTATATTCAGTTATGTTCCATCTATTAGGATTGTGTTATGTGTTCCATCACTGCATACATTTCTTTCCTATAAGAAATAAATATTATTTGTATTACCAATATTGTTCCATCAACATACTAATGTAGAGTACTACGTTCATTTACGCACTGTGAATAGCACACAGGTCACATCTGACTAAAACACGCATGTATAATTTTATCATTCCTTTAAAGTGAGCTAAATCCATAATATATTGATATTGTTGTAATGATTTCCATCAAATTAACCGCCTATCTGGAATGACTCTAATTGTTTATAACGGAAACAAAATATTTTTGGTGAGTGCATCCACAACAGTGTTGTTAAAACTTTTTCTCAGTTTTTTCAACAACAGTGTGAAAATCACACATCCAAATACATAGATTCTTCTGTAGCTTCTAATTTTTTTTACGAATCCTGGCCCACCAAACAGCAGTCCCATCAAATTTGTTTGCTGCGGAACGTTTGAAACTAGTCCTTCAAAAATGCGCTTCATGGCCTGATATGAATGGTTGAGAAAATCAAAACTTAGTATCAAGCAAAAAAATGAACGCTTGCTTTTCTTTACTTGGGTAATAGTTGTCTCATTTCCACCGTATAACAAAATTTGATTGTAACATTTTGGGAGCTCACTTCCCACACCAACAATATTTAGTCAAGCATTAGGCAGTTCCTGGATGAACGGTCTCTTATCTTTTTAACAAGACACTCCACGAATAACGGGTAGCTGATACCGAATTGTAATGGAAATGTTTTTTCGAAAAATTTGTAGTTAAACAACCAGCAATGACCAAACAACATCTTTTTCCATTAGGTTATTTGAATGGTTTTACAATATTTAAGTTTTTTCATTTATAATCAGTACTTACATGGTTATATTCAATACGCCGATCGTACTGCATATATATGAACGTTCATTAGATCATTGATGAACTAACTTTTTATTCTGCAGAAGCTTATTACATTATCCATTTCATGAGTAACAGGTGACTTAATTAAGCAGCTTTGATGGTGATATCAATCCATATAAGCGAATAGGATATAACGTCACTAAAGTATTCAAATACTATTGTCCGTTTTCAGTTATTCTTTTGTTTGTTTGATTTATATGAGGTACACTGGTAAAAAACCGCACTCTTGGTAAACGAAATCACAAAATTAGAAATAAACAAGTTGTTTGAAAATTTCAAGCAAAACAGTATGTTTAAACTTCACGGGAGCAAACGCGGTACATGTGGAATACTTACCCTACTCATTGGGTTTAATGGAGGACTACTTGGTAATGGATACTGAGGTGCAGTATTAATTGTCACTGACTAACGTACAAAGAAAAGTTTCAAGAACAACTTTCAGAAAACCATTTGAACCAATGAATAAAGGTTAACGTTGTGTGCCTTTATCAAAAGGACTGCTAACTATGTCTTCCTAACTTTTTTCTTTTCATGCCCAACGTGCCATTGCCATAATATCAGTTGAGTAGACAACCTTCAATTTTATTAATCCATTGTCTCTCCTATAGTGCATTGCGGTTTATTTCACAATTTTTACTTAACGTCATCAACGCCTTATATCTGAGTAATGTTTGGTTATTTGTTCACCAATATTATATAATCTCACATTCTGTTCAACAGTTTGTTTGATGCTTTCAAGTTGAAAAACCCAGCACAAATCAACACATCCTATGTACGAACATTGAAGTACAAAACAGAAATGGCGATAATCGAGGGAATTTTTCTAAAAAAGATAGATCCATAATTTTTGAAATCTCCTGAGGCAGCTGTTACGTTTAGGGACAAGTTCGTTACATTATTAACCAATCATTCCGATGTGACAAACACTCACAACAGCATCACTGCTTTCATGTAATCTCCCCGTTTTTAATGCAAATTTATATACGCAAATTCAGAACTCAAATGAACCATTGAAAATCGAATTACACTCTATAAATAGTTCCCAGAAAGTTAATTTGGAAACCAATTTTATGTCGCAGATGTGATATTTGCGTGGCGAAGCAGTTTGCAAAACAACCTCTCGTTCCCGAAACACTATCAGTTTAATCCAATGTCGTTGATTCACCCTTGAACGAAAAATTCAGTACGATGTTTCTACCGGCAACTTGCTTTACCGTGTTTTGACCTTAACCTACACTGAACAATTCGATGAATCTGTTTCATCTCTTCCTCTATCTATCTCATCTCTCTATTTCATCTTTATCCTACTGTGTTGTATAAATCAGATTCGTTCAAATGATGCACAAAACAAATGTCAACCACAACAGAGAGTCGATCATTTAAAACAATTCATTCGACTGCAAATATTGGCTGCTTCATATACGTGATAAACGGAATTAAATGGACTGTTTACTTCATATCTTTGATCAACAAATTTCACCCTCGGTAATCTTGCATTTAATCCAAAATAATGACTTTATATAATAAAATTATGATATAAATAAAACCCATCTGTCATAGCTTTACAATTCGCTCTATCATTTTTAATAGCGAGTGTCATCTAACGATTGAACAACAGAGACAACGTTTGGTTGTTGTTCAACGTTTAAAATGCATGCTATAACACGGTCGATGCATAACCGCAAATAGTATTACAGCAACGTGACTTTCATAGATGGTTTTAAACAAGAACCATTGATTCATTCTCAAAGCAAAACGATACACTTTCAGAAACCATTACGATTCAGTTTAACTACTGTACTCAATCAAATGGGAATCAACTACTGATAATGAAAATTAATACATGTTTATACACTGCAAAATATCATTAGTATTCTGAACTTCCGTAACAAACAGTTATGTTTATCATATAAGTAAAATTATCACCTGATGGGAAACCTTTGTTTGAAATGAAGTAAAGGTGATAATCCCTAAATTAAAATACCTAAATGATATGCGTGTTTCAAGGTCTAAAAACGGGATGTACTTATTGTCGTGTGATGCGTCATTTCAGAAGAAGGAATACACATATATATATGACATTTTATCCTCAGCCACTAGGCAGAAAATCAATAGTCCAAAAACAAATATGTAAAATATGGTTTACTGCTAAGTATTTTGTTTTGCAGTATTGACATAAATTTATTACTACCTGTAGACTTTTTGTCACCGGGAGAGTTGACGTGTATATAGCCTCTTGTTTACTATTTATGATATGATTCTCCATAAAGTACATAAAGTACATGACACAAAGTGCTAAGCATAAGAGTAACCTTTGTATTAGTCATCTGGCGACTTTTCCACCGAGAGAACATGTGCGCCATATGATCTCAATAAACACTAGTTATTTCCAACAATCTGGTCACCGATTTTCCGTTTTTACTAGCATATTATGTCACAAGACCTTAGAAATGAGTGAAATCCTTTTCATCAACAACCATCTGAAGCTCAGCTACCCCAAGGGTTTTGATCACACCGCACAATGTACTAGGTACTCACGATGTTTCGGAACTGACTTCCGTTACGTTAACCTCCTTAATTAAATCTTGTTGTGTCTTGAAACAATCCATTCAACCAAAAAACGTTTTAGTTTTAACTGTTGAATTCTCCTTGAGAAACGTTTAAATGCACAAATACCTTCATCTTGTCTCTAAAAACTCAATCAATGGTTCATAAGCTGCACTTACTTTCCACTAATTGTGAAGTAGGTAAACCCACTTTGTATGCATCACTGAGAACTATTGATGCTGTAAATGATTCAACAATTTTTATTCCTGGTGAGAATATGTTTCGAGTAGATCATCGTTTCCAAGTTCTTGGCGGCAGCCCTATATAGTCTTTCTGATCTGGGTGCGTCAGTACTGGTTGATGCACCAACTAGTGACCTTCATGACTCGGTATAATAATAATAATAATAATAATATTTATTGCTAATAAATTTAGCCACACGCCATTTCTCGAGATAAAATAATTTACATATCTCATGTGGTCAATAATATTTACAAAAGTAGAAATCTTGTGAAATAACGTAGGATAAGTGGCAAAAATGGTGCAATTTGCTCGTGCCTCAATCGCCACTCGGAAGAAAGTACGTTGATTAAAGAGAGTTGAGTATACAAGTATCAACTTACAACCAACTTATGAGAAATCGGTCAGTTTGGAAAGCGCAGCAATATGTGTAATATTCTGACAAGATTGAGCTAATGTATATCGTTCAATTGTCTAGGTCAAAAGTAGAGGAGAAAGTTATTGCCTGCTGACCATCTTGAACACTCGTATATCCCGAACTTGACGTCCTAGGATGTGAATCGATGAACAATTCTTTTGGTAACAGCAGCTCCGTGTAGTTCTCTATTGGAGCATGGATGGTGATTTAGTGTACGTCCCTATTGGATGAAGAATGTAACGAGGTGGATCATCATGATATACATTCGAACCTTGTTTACTGTCGCTTGTTCTCCGTTCCTTGAGGGTATGGAAAGTAAAGGACATAAAATAAACATTTAACACTAAAATCAAGGCAATTTAACGGGCATCGGTTAATGACCATATAAATGTGGTGGGAGAGATGTGGATTAATAAAATTCAAGATAGTTTACTTTCATGTCAGTTGCAACTTAAAAATAGGTAATATTGTTCCTTAAAAGGACAGATAGTGACATTTCCTTCAAATGCAAACAATAAAGTCGCTTTTTATTTGCCC
Organism: Zacco platypus; assembly: GCA_038088235.1. Lineage (NCBI taxonomy): Eukaryota > Metazoa > Chordata > Actinopteri > Cypriniformes > Xenocyprididae > Zacco > Zacco platypus. Next base: position 13,998 of record JBBHEA010000110.1, on the reverse strand, counting down.
TATGCTTCGTATGCGGAGTCCAGAAACTAGTAACTTGAGCAGTAACTAATATAAGTTTATCTTGATTAACCAAGAAATTGCATGCTAAGGTAAAAAGGCCGTCATGCAATGACTCGACTAGTTTTAGGCCTGAAATACATAATTTGTAGCAGGCACTCTACATTGCTTATCGGTACACAGGAAGTAGTGTCGGGGCAACTAAAGTAACGATTTTGTTTAGAAGAATGAAGCAGATAAAGCAAGAGGTAAGCATAATGAAATGAAATTCCCCGATGTTCAGCATAAGTATGCAGCCAGAATTCATAGGCCGTGATTAAATTCATCGTTTTGTGCTATGCAAGCTGAAGTACTCATTCGAGCACACATACTTAGCGTACAAACAGCCTAGCTTCCGGTTGCATAAAACTACACGATCGGAAGCCAGGCCTTAGCAGAGTATTCATTTTCATTTTACAGGATAAATGTTAGACTTAGTGGTAGATTTGCAGAAAGACAGGAGTGATAGACAGAAGACAAGAGATTTTGAGAATGGATGGTGATAACAAACGAATATAAGAGTATCAGGAAGACGGGATACGTTGAGTGGATGTTGTGCGTTGGCCAAAATTTAAGTTTCATGATGAAGCAATTATAGTCGATCCAGATCCCAAAAAGACAATCCAAGATTTAATAGCACAATAAAGCAAGACTAGAAATCAATGAGCTCGAGCGCCGTCTGGGGGTCTGGATACGAACTGGATCGTTTGGATGGAGGTAGAACCACGTGGCCACCATATAGACATACATTCCTAATGGAGGACCAAAACGCCCTCGGTAATACCAAACTTCAGATCATTCGGCTAACCAAGGCCAGTCATTTTTGGTAGTCGATAAAGGAGACGGGGAAGGACCTCGATTCCGATTACTAATCCATATGTTTGGTTGAAAAGAAGTACCTGAGTGGTTGGTGTGGAGGAGAAAGACCGGTATTTCCAGTACAAATCCAATTGTTTGGTTGAAAGTTACTACTCGGGTGGTCTGTGTAGATATCACTGTTGATAGAGGCTCGATTGGTCACATTAATTCTTAAGCTAGAGTGCAAGCTGTGAGGCTAGCAATCAAAATACGGCAGAGCACATATTATTAATAATATTTATAATATTAATTTCCCACATGAAGAGCACGCCTTGTTCGCATGAGCTTCATTTTCAGAAATAAAATATTCTGGAACAGAAATTTTACAAAGGTATGAAATGAATAGAAAAATAATTGGAAACGATACTCGATGAGAATCAAGTAGAAATGGTACGAGTGATTATGAAACCGACCATGTTGAAGAAAGTAGTCCGAGTCAGGATAGAATGCGACAAATAACACCACAATAGACTTAGATTTTCATAGCCGTGCACCAAAATGATGTTGAAATGAAAGATTGTTATAAATTTGTTTATATGCATCAATTATTTTTATGCTGCTAGGACTGAATGAGTGCTCAAAATTGGTTCGAATTGGGTTTCGAAGACTCGGAAACCGGGTAAGAGTAAGCGTAGATAATTGATGTAACTTGCGTCAAGCGTGATCACAGTCCATTAGGACATTGCACCAGGAAATGCAATGCTTGGTTGGGCTCGATGTTCATCAGATGCACGAACCACAACTATTCCTCCACCACTTCATTAGCTTTGAGTCGAACGGAAATCGTGAAAGTTGAGGATGCCTTGCGATTGTGCCAACGGAATCAGCAATCCTGAGTAATTGAGTTGGTATACCATAGAGCGAGGACGCTAGAGTTACAACGAATAAGCTGGATGCCATGTCCTTGGTAATCAAGTCGGGCTGCGTACCAGAGGCGTAAGTTTTCATTCTACTATTGTAACAGCTAACGACTCCGGAGCTCCATGTTATTTTCTGTCCAGGAGTGGAGAGTGTCATGGGGTACATCCATACCGGGTATGTAACATCACGAGCTGGAACGTCATGACATAAGTAGAGCGGTCTTTGCTACTGCGTATGCACCGTTTAGCGAGGGTTTGGAAACGAAAGCAAGTGATGAAGAGAACATTTAGCAGCAATGAATATGAAGGATAAGCGGCCTGAAGCTAATAATAATTATGAAAGAACGCCGGCCCCGTAATAAGGTTAAGATCGAAACAATATAAACCACACTGTGTGGTGAAGCTAGGGCGATAGATTGATAATATAGCCTTAAAGGAAGTTTCTTCAGTAGTTGACTAAGAGGGGGGGTCTAGTGACATTATGAGTTTGCAAAGTAAAAGACAGGTAATGGAGAAGGTATAAATATCATGCGACTGCTTATCAATCTACAGTGTATTCTGATGGGAAAAGCTTGGCCGGTAACTGAGTACATAATACGATTGTTAAAAACAGATTAGCTAGTTCGTTTAGTCAGAATATACATTTTGACTTTTTAGTTTTGTATACAGATATGCTTCCGTTTTTCCACCACAAAAATGAATTGTAGCGATCAAGATGGACTTCTCCTTCTCATAGTTGCTCTAAAGAGAGGCGAACTACCAGAGTATAGGTGTAATGGGGATGGAGGGAACAACCATTCGCTAACAAGCAAGGAACATAACTATAGAGAAAGAAACATTTTCTATTCGAAAAAACCTGTGTCTTTTCATTTCAGGTTGATCAAACAGAAAACTATGGGTTCCCAGGTAGCCGTGAGTATGCAGTTTGAGTAATTAGGCCGTAGTTAGATGCCTCCCTGATCACTATGCAATTGAGATGTTCGCTGTCAGTTTTTCTTTTGACACAGCTTGGAGGTTGTTCGGGTTTTTCCCGTTTTTTCCGTTTTACTTGGCCAAGACGTTCCTCAAGATAAGATGTAAAAGTAAGGGCGGCAGGTAAGAAAGACAGGAATGGAAGGATATGAGGGGGTATTGAAATATATATATATACTGGCTTACCAGCGATTCTTCTAGCAATCATATTCATTACAGTGAACCTTTCCATGTGTTTCTATGCATTCAAAATCAGCTTTAGACTCTTACAGCATAGTCACGGCAGTACTTCTGGGAACATATAAGGGACACAAGAACGTCTCCTCGATACCAAGTATGAATGAGAATATAACTTACAGGTTCGGTTCATTAAGCGATGTGTTATTAACAGCAGTTGAGTTACTACCCGGTGTGAATACTGTAGCATCCTCAGTTAGATGAAATGCAAGGTAACTTCTTAATGGTTGACTGCCGCAGGACGCTCGGGTAGTTAACGGTGCTAGTCGATATTAGGTAAAGGTAGTGAGTAAAATAGGTCAAACTTTTGGAGGACCGTGCTGATATAGTACATCCAATGTAATTTGGAGGCCGAGAAGGGTATTTACTGTTTGAGGGGTAAGGTAGGCATATAACTGATGCTCAAATGAGAAGTGACTCGCAATTCTGCGGATGTGAACAGGTAGCTTGTTCCATATGCGAGATTAAAGGCAGTAGAAAGAGTTATAATGGATGGTGGTACGGGGTCTAACATACAGAAAGCGTGCAGAAAATGGTACATAATGGGTAGGAAGTACTAGATTTGGAGGTGGGTTAAGAAGCAGCTATATAGGCACATGGTGAAGTAAGCTATGGAGAAAGACTATATTAGGCTTCAGTCGGCGAAGCCAAAGTGGGTAAAGGCGAAATAATGCACAGCGCTCTGAGTAGCATAAATAGTATCTTTAGAGAGCATAGGTTTAGTGAAACGCCGTTGAACCCCTTCCATGCTCAAACGCATGGACTTCGTTAAAAAGGAGGAAGCATAATGAGATGCTTCTAACTTAGGGCGAACGCATTGTTTGAATAATGCTATTTTAAGGGGAATGATATGGAATGAGCGTAGGATCAGAAAGCAGGTACAACGAGCTCTTGCTACTTAATAAGATTCTTGCGTCGAGAGATCAAAATCATAATAGTAACGCAGCCCTAGATCAGTAGCATTAAAAAAAACAGGAAGAGAGATGCTGTCCAACATAAAAACATAAAAAATTTATTTGGAATTTACAGCGGAAGAGGAGCACCTGGGATGTGTTAGATGAGAAGCTAAGGCTAACTAAACTAGACCAAAGCGAAAGAATATTCAGGTCCCCTTGTATTTTAGTTAAAATAAAAGAAAGATTATTTAAACGAAAAGTGTAAAGAATTTTCACGTCATCCGCGAAGAGGAATGTGACGCCATTCTTCATGCAAGTAAAAATATCATTAATGTAGATGAGGAATACTAGTGGTCCCAGGACATTACTTTGGCTAACACCACTGGTGATGGAGAGAGAAGAGGATCTAGAAGCAGAGATAACTGTTGATTGAGTACGCCCAGTTAAGTAGGAAAGAAACCAACTGAGCAGTTGCCCACCAATACCAGTTTTTTGTAGTTTAAGGAGAAGATCAGCATGTGGGAGCAAGTCAAACGCTTTACGAATTTCCAGGTAGACTACTATTGCTGATCGCCTGTTATTCTGAGAATTAGTAAGTAGGCTGAGAAAATGAGTCTGGCAAGATGCCACCGATCGCTTTGACAAAAACCCATATTGATGGTCGACAATGAAGCTGTTTACCTGAAGGAAGTTGAGGACTTTTACATTAATAATACGTTCAAGCATCCGCATTAGGTACCATGTGTGGTGGATACCTCTATAGCTTTCAACAGAGATCCGAGGACCTGCTTTATAACGCAAATGAACCGCGGAGTGTTTCCATTGGTACGGAACGACACTTGAATGCAAGGGTGTTTGGAAAGGTTGTGTGATGATAGTAGGTAGGTCGGGGCCACCATTTCTAACACCACCATTTCTAGCACTCCATTTGATTCAGGAATTGAAGAGAGTTTGAGATGCCAGAGCTGGAAAGTAAATTCGGGAAGCGTTATTTGGATAGACGATAAGAAGGCGGGGCAAGATGGGGTATCGGCTTGTAGCAGTTGGTCAGCAAGGTCATTATTTGTGGCGGTGTTCGGTTTGTAGCAGCTAGCAAAGTAGGAATTGAAGCTTTCGCATAAGCCTTTTATATTGCTCATCACATTACCAGCACAGCTAATAATGTATGGTGGGGTGTCCGCATTGCGAAGGCATCGTTGTTTAAAAAGAGTACTCAGCTTGTTAACGTCACTAGACTTCAGATGCAACTGTTCTGCTTTCTCGAGTTGAGGCATCACCTCGGAATCGTGGGTCATACGCTTATAAAGCAGTACATGTAGGAAAAAACCCCTACTATGTAAGTAGTAATGATGTTTTCTTTTAATTTTTCTAGCGAGCCTTTTCACCAGCCTAGCACTGGAAGAGATTCGTTTAGAGGTTTGTGCGGGTAAGACTAACGTAATTAAGGAGAGGGTATGTCGGTAGAATATATAAGCCCATTAGTGAGGGTCAGAAAAAAGAAAACAATCCGTCCAGTCAGTTGAACAGACGATAAAAGAAAAGGCATAGAGTATTCAAGGTGTAAATAGGTAACATGAGAATGGATGAGGTTTGGTCTGAGCTACAACGCAAGAAAAGTTACAGCATACTGCGTTGTGGTCTCCACCGGTGAAAACTGGTCCAAATAAGGTAAAAACTACAAGTGGTCCATTAGAAAAGACAAGGTCGAGAATATTTCCGCCTCTAGTATTTATAGTGACATGCTGTGTCCATCCAACAATTAATAACTGTGTCAACAAATTTACGTTAAGTGTTCCTGAGGCCACAAGACAGCCAGACAACATGCTCAAAACGATGAAATATTATAACAAACTTATGCTGGAAAATAAGATAGGGTTTGAAAAATCTGCAAGGTAATTAAAGAAGCAAGAGGATAGCAAAGAACATTGCAACTGCTCCCAGTATTCGGGTCGTGGTAGTCAAGTCAACATATCTAACATTTCAAAATTTGTGGAGCAACAGAGGCTATGACGTTAGTTCTCCTGGTGCATGCATTATCCACGGTAAAATTTCCAAACTATTGCTATACAACTTTCTGCAACCTTAAATGAGGACAGCATTGACATGACAGAATTTCTAGGAGGAAGAAGGTAAGCAGATATACATCAAGAAAGATGAAAGAATATTAGAAGCTATAAACCTCGAAGATTAGTCCGTCAAAAATGAGATACTTTTGGCCTAGATTCATTAAGTGCGTCAATTGACAACATCGTTGCGAACGGTTGTTTGACAGTGGACAGAAAGTCGTCAGAAAGTTGTGCTGAGATTTCCGGAATGACCAATGGCTGTAAATCGAGCGCAGGTAATCTGGCAGCATAAGGAAAGAAACGAGTTGTGTCAAAAAGCTGTTTGTAAATTTCTACAGTTCCCTCCATAGTTATAACTATTCATATGATGATGAGAGTGGACCAACGTAGGTCGAACATTTGCACTCTGCATAGATCCATGGATCAGGCAGTGTGGATACGTTAGTTTATGATTTCAACCGGCGCATCTACAGATGATCGAGATTAAAATAGATGCAACGCGATGAATAGTTGAGTACGGAATTGGGAGGCATTCATTTTGTGATCATTTGCTGGATTTTTTCAATGGAATGCCAGTCACACTCAGAACAATGTGGAATCATAGTAGAACGAGATTCTTGTATTGGTAGAACTCGTTGTTTTTATAGTATCAACTAAGCTGCTTGATGGTGGAAAGCGTTTAGGATATAGAAGCAAAGACTGCGCGCCTGTGCTATTTGGTGCGCTGCCTGTTGAGAGAAGCTAAAGTTGCACAAGTAAATTATGCCTTGCTCACGAACTATAGGACAGACTTGTGCATTGAGGTTGTGAGCTTGAATGGTGGGATGTTTTCAAGGCATCGAGAAGTAAGTAAAAACCTATTTCCCAATAAATATCTCATGGCAAAATAGGAAGACCAGTTTGATAGACAGTTGTGGTCATTTTGAATCTCGCGAACTGTATTTTTAAAGATTTCAAATAGAACCTATGGATAATTTTTACATCATCAACAAAGAGGAACGGTTCTGCAATAGTAACATGTGAGAGTGCACTAGTAATGTAGAATAGAATGAGGATGGGATATAGTACACTACATTGCACGACACCGCTAATGATTGGAGTTACAAATGATGTAACTCCATGAATGTTGCTGACTTGGGTTTGACCAGACAAATAGGAGTTAGCAGTTCTCCGGTAATCCCAGCAAGGGCTAGGCACCTAACAAGGCGTCGTACAAACACTTTCAAAATCTTTACTTACATCTCAGTAAATAAGTATGATACTTAATCCTGCGTCATATGCAGCATTAAACACGTCAAAGAAATCTGTATGAAATGAGGCAGTAGAACGTTTGGTGAAAGAACCATATTGACGAATATTTATCAAATAAGTACAAAAGAGATGATTGGTCAAATGAGGCTCAATTATACACTCTCGGACTCGGGATAACAGGCATTTGTGGTGAATTCCACGGTATCTGTTAGCTACTGTTATCGATTATGATTTATGACGAGGACTTACAATAGACAGCTTCAACTAAGAAGGAAGTTTATTTTGAATTAAAGATGAGTAAGAAAGTTAAAACAAAGCAATTTTGGTTCATGTCCTCCATGAACCAACAAGGCTTCGATGAACACATCAGGACCTGGAATGGAAGATAACCTGAGAGCCCACAGTTAAGTGTTGTTGTCTTAACGGAAAATCGGTGTGGACGATAGAGGAAATGCAGTAACATTTTGCGAATTGTCGGGACTGAAGTGTTTTGAACTAGCAAAAAAGGAAGTTGGACATTTAGGTTCTAAAGGAGTATAACAACTGGTAAAGAAAAGATTCAAAGATTCACAAATACTAATAGGCTTGTTGCTGAGGGTGGCATCAGTCAAGATAAAGGAAGTAATGCATTCTTTCTTACGACGATTTCTTGTGCGCCTCAGATTCCTTAGTGTTCTGCGGTTGAGGGGTTTGACTAGAACGGCTCGTTATAGTTGAACTTTACGACTGAGGAGCCAGGAGCTTATCTAAGCCGCGATACGATTCATGGATGGAAATGAACCAAAGTATATCGTCTTATTTTTATTGTTAGGGCATCTTTGAAATTAACGCATTAGATTTTAACTAAGTCCATCTTATGTGGGAGACGTAAAATTTGATTTGAGTTGAGGCGACACGAATTGAAGATAGTTAAGTAAAGTAGTATAAAGCATGTTTGCTGAATGCTGTGCATCCTGTGATATAAAATATTTCGTCCAATCCGTAGATCGAACGAGAGAATAAATAGAGTTCATAATAGTAGGAGTAAGCTGATGGTATGTATATCAATATTTAAGTAACAGTGCTTGGAATCCAATAACAATACATAAGAAAACGTTGTTATCTTTGCCTGGGAATATGGGGCCCACAAATGTGGGAGTTATTAAGTCACCAGTTGTGAAGGATGCTTGTGGTTCTTGTAGGTTTGAGCGTCTTTTACGTCTAACCATCCAGGTTCAGCTGTGCAATGAAAGAAGCATATTTTTTATATCAATAGGTTTGCGCCTAATTATATCCGATAAATTGAAATCTCCTACAATACATTTTTGAGAGTACTATAGAGCGCTTTTTCAAGAAAACAAAATAGCTGGTGAGAGACATGACTTCGGGGTTTGAGGTGGAATGTATATGCATCCAATGAAAAGCGATGGTACTGAACGATTGATATGTATGCAAATCAACTTTAGGTCGCAATCTAAAGGATCCTATATTCGTCACCGATACAAGTGAACTCTTCTGTAAATAATAGTAATAAAAATAATGTTCGTTTATTTTTCACTAAAGTAAGAAACACGCAAAAAATGCAAAATCATAAAATTACACAATCTATACCTGATTTTTGTAGATGATCTGACCCATAAACATCATATACCGGCAGCGCAATTGTTTAGTCTTTATCGGATTTATTGGGCGATAATTCATTCACGAATATCATGTGTAGCATCGTGGAGGCACTCATAATTCGGAGAGAGTGAGGCTTAGGGACAAGAGTGCGGATGTTGATTAGGTGAAGTGTCATAAGCCCGTCATTGGACATTCCTTCCATACAAAACTCTTTCAATGCTTCCATCCTCATTTAGCGGAGCGTACTATCCAGACGGGGTTTTACAGGAAAACTCGAAATATTTCAAACCACACTTACGGTTTTGTCGTACCATCTATTTTGCAGCTACAATATTTCCAAAAAATAACTCTCACAGTTTTGATTTAAGAAATTATTGTTTCAGTGCACGTTAAATGCAAATCTTAGAAATTTGCCGCGCAAATTGTAATTATTTTAGTATATCATTACGTGCTTATACCGCAGTTTCGCTTTTTGAAGATAAATCTGTTGGGAAGTAATTTTACGCTTTTGAAGATTTTGATAGAGCACTAAGAACCTACATGAATGAATGCAACGCTATCATCGAATTGTTTACTGATTTACTGTTGCTATACATACGGTTATGTCACGAAATACGCAATCCCCTGCTCAGTTTAGTTAAGGTGGTAATAAAGAGACCGTAAGCACCATGTTGGAGACTCAAGATCACTATCTGAAACCTTGGAGTCCAAATCCGGCGTACCCGAGGGGTCTGTCCTAGGTCCGCGACCCTTTCTCGTCTATATAAACAATATGCCCAGTGTTGTCACTTCCCGTATACTCCTGTTTGCGGATGATGCCAAATTGTGGCGGACACTGAGGAATAATGATCATTTTGAACATCTTCAAAAAGGTAATAACCAGTTGTATCAGCGGTCCAAACGGAATCACCTTCCATTCAATAACAGTAAGTGCAAAGTAATTTCCTTGAGACACTTCTTTCCGTTTACCTGATATATCGGTCTACAGATCTTCCACACGTTAACATGGAGTCTGAATTAGGGATAATAATACTGGCGGACGTAAAGTGCTCGGCCAATTGTAAAAGAGCTCCGTCAAATGCGCTGCAGCACTTCGGCCTTCCGGGTGATTCAATCCAGATATCTTCCACCAACCATTTAGAGCCTTCGTGCGCCAGCACCTTGAGTACGCGGTACAAGTGTGGCAGCCTCGGCTCAAGCAGGACATGATTCATCTTGAATACCCGCAGCGAATAGCGACGAATTTGTATGCGGTTTGTATAATTTCCCGTACCAAGCAATACTGCGAATTTCGCAACTATACTCCTCCCTCTAACGAAGAGTTCGAGATTATATGATTTTCGTTTACCAAATAATGACTGAGAAAAAGCACCTCTGCAAAAACCTTTTTAAACTTTCGAGTTCCAATCAATTTCGAGGTCATCGCTTGAAGCTTGTGCACCAATACAGTTGACTAGAGTGTAGGCGTCATTGTTTCTCAAGTCAAACTTGTGAACCGTAGAATAACCTTTAAACATTGTGATTGATTCAACTTCAGTAAGCATTTTTAAACAGACTTTAGATGTTCATCATTTGAGTTTACAACAATAACGCATTTTTACTGATTTAGGCATTTGCTATTCTGCTAGCATCCGACCCTACAATGCTACATCTTATGTGTTCAGATAAGCTCAGTATGCTCATTTATGCAATACCCACAATATAGCGATGTATCAATGCCTTAACCGGCATGTTTTATTATTGATTAAAGGCGGGGATTTGTCAAACATAATAAGTTAACCCGATTTCTTTCCAATGAACAAGTACTCGGGGAACTTATTGTAGAGCGCGGTTCACACTTGGGAGGACGTCTAATGCTCTCGTAGTGAAAGTATACTAGTTGGAGCACAACCGTCTGCTCAATCAGTTCATTTACAGTAGATATCCTGATCGTAAATTCGTTTTGTATTCATCTGCACATTGTTGTGAACTTTACGTTCGTGAAGTTCTGAAACCAATAACCACGTATGCCGCTTTATTCGTGCTTCGACATCTGGGTTCACGAATCCCTCAATGGTGCTTGACACTGATGGGAGAAAATAAGGTTAGTTATCGTGGTAACCAACTACTTGCTGTAGTTCCACTTGGCAGGTCACTATGTCACATACACGGTCGACACTGCTGCAGGCCACTGTACATGTTTATTCTAGGAATCTACGTGGCTACTATGTAAGGACCTATTTTCCGTGTTTCGTGAACACTTCATTCCGCCGGTTAAGTCGCCCCTTTTTGTTTTGTATTTCAGCTCGTTTTTAATACATCGTCTGTAACTGGCGGCTTACTGCATGCCAGAAAAAGAAGTGTCCCTCCGTCCCCTACGTAAGCCTGCACCATCGACTTTTGAGGGACTGCAAATGAAAGTAAATATCTTGCTGTCCAATGCCAGGTCCCTTGAGACGTCACAGGCTGTTGCTGTGAACAGGGCTGTATTGTCAGAGGACAATGAAGCACTGTAGCGTTTCTTGTCGTCGAAACAAGAAATAATAAGAAGTGTAGACAAAACAAACCTCAACTTCACTGGGTGGTACAAGGTTTGACGGAACGTCCCTGTGGCGTTTGTAAAAGAGACAACCGTTCCTCCGGTATTTGATGCGCCGCGGTTCGGTTGTGGTACCACGGGAGATGTGTAAATTCTAACCTTTGTCCGGTGTGCAAGACTGACATGAAACTTGTACTGGAAGATGATGGTATTCCTGTTGTGGTATACATTGATATTCAGATCGTTGTGAACTTGATCCAAAACCGTTTAACAACGTCAAACCACAGACTAAGCGATTGCGATCCAACGAATCAACACTATCAACCAGCAAGAGTTACAACAAGAAAACTTTCAAAATTAAAATAGTTCTCAGTGACAACGAGCTAGTCGACAGGCATAAACACATAAACATATGTTATCCTATTTGCAGATACGGGTTTTTATAAAATAGATGAACACAATTTCATGTAATCATGCCACTGGTATTTAGACAACAAATAAGCAAAAGAAACAGCGAAAAGGATATTTCCTCATGTCCCAAAAAACACAACTTACCTATGTAACTTCGTTGCCTTCACCAATGTTTTTGGAAACCAGTCCTTTATCGTAAGTTATCTTTCATTACTAATAACCTATTCTTTTAGAACTTTTCTCAACATAAAACTTGGACGACCACTGTCAAAGAAGACGTCAAAAAGGTCGTTGGCCCTACAGTCTATGGACGTCGACGCTGGGAGCGGGAATTGCTTCATATCGTTTCTGATATGGCGCAGAACCGCATAGCGTTGAAAACGTTCAAGAGAGATATTGTGGAGGCCGGTTGGTCTACACATGGTTAGTGACACTACAAGTACATGTACAAGTTCCCAACACTTGCTCCGAAACCGTGTCGAGAATGGTGGTGCCACCGCGGTGGACAATTCAAAACCTGGCCCTCGACAATAATAAATGAGTTCGAACGATTCAGTCTTCAATTTGTATATGGTCTAAAGATGTGGAACCAGCGGTGGATTGATATCTGCAGAGGGCTTGCTGCCGGTTGCCGTTCATGGGCTAGCATGATGCGGGAAATATCTGAAGCCGACTCATCCGGAAAGGAGATAGTCGACAAAAAGTAAATGTAAAATAAGTAACGCAGTCTCCGCCACAACCGCCTCTACTTTATTATAGATATTTTCCTTAAGTGTTTGTTGCCTCATTAGCATTTACATTTGGCGCCACAGATGAAAATGGTATCACATCGTGTCAACGCTGCTTGATTAAAACACACTGACTACGGGTTCCTCGAAGGCGCAAGTGCACGAACATAAGTTTCATCTACTTACATATACGGGTTCTAATGTCAGAGACTAGAATAACGTCATTTGATGGGGTGAATAATAATTCGGAACACGCCATCTGTGTGTAAGTAACTGAATTTGAAACATTTAGTTTTCAAAATATCAGTTTCTAACTACAAAGTGTGTGAATCTCGTGGACACTATCCAGGTAATCGTACACAGCCTACGCGACTCAGTCCAACAGTTAGGGTTTTCAGACCTTTCTGCCATGTCATAGAATGTCCACCCTAAACTCGATGCCAATTACTACCCATCACAACTAACAGTGCATGCCGTGGGTGTCTATCTGGGGACATGCGCAACACGTGCCCCAACCACTTCAGTCTTTACAGGTCCACTACATGATCCTGTGCTTTACTGTAATTGCCAAGCGTTCTTCGTTTGATCTCAATATTGCTGACTCGCTAAACTATAGAAATGCTACGTGGAGAGCAATGAACGAACAGCAACAGTATTCGTCTATCCTCTGCATGCGAGATGACGAATAATCCGAGAGTTGACCGCAGTTAGAGATGTAAATACCTAAGTAACGAAGGTTTCCAACTTGGTTTATAGGTTATTCGGCTATGGTGAAAGTTGAGCTTGGACCGGCACAGTCCTGCAAAAGCATTTAACAATTTGTAGCTGTGGAAGCCTGACCACCAGGGAAAGGTAGCCAGGGTCATTCAGGATATGATTATGAAGATAAAGAAGATGCATATGGAGAAAGAAGATAAGATCCTCAAAACAAATCATTATGCCAGAAGCACTAAAGATATTTACAGTACCGTAATTTACTCTATTTCCTCAGTAATAAACGGAGTGTGATATCGTAGTTAAACATTGTTGATTACTTTCTATGTGCATTTATTTGATAACTGTTTTAATCAAGCCTGCTTCATGCATTCATGAATTTTCCTTTCACTGCAGATGTCCATTTGGCTTTGGTTGGTATTTCTCTTGTATGAAAATGATATTCAACGGAAAACTAGGAGATTACTTTGAACCAATTATATTAGTAAATGTTAACAAATTTGTGATTCAAAATACTTCCTTTATTTCATTCGTGAAGGGCTTTGACAGCGGTTACGTCTATGTGCACCTCGAAAAGACACATTCTCTTCCTTGGTGCATTTGCTGATAAATAACATTTCTTAAAGTTAACAGAGGTGATAGCTTCATAATCTGACGTGGATGAGTCCCACGCGGATAGGGTACGCCCTCTTCAGTCGGTGTTTACCCGGAGGTTAATGTTCGTCCAATGTTGGATACAAGCCAGCGTTGATATGTTCCTGCATTTGAGTTATTTATGTAAAGCCATTTTTGCTCCTGCTCTCCCGCATTGAGCGCACAGGGATCTTAACGCGCGCAATTGTTTCATTG
>JBBHEA010000109.1:0-35826 GCA_038088235.1 Zacco platypus | reverse complement strand
TCCCCGTTCACTTAATGTTTGTGTCGATCAACTTTGCTTACGAACCATGTACAAACGCGAACTTTTCAAACTTTACATTAATGTAATCTCTGCCGATATATTATTGCTTGACATTATTGTCTATAACTATCTCGGTTTACTCCTTGGAAATATTATTACACTTTCGCGTTGCTCGATAATTGTCCATCATATGTAGCCATAATTAGTCAGCCTTGTATATTGTAACGCTTATAGGTGTACACATGTTTCCTCTTCCCAGTAAAACACCGACCCGATGAGTGGTCGATGGAGTTGCGTTGGTTTTGAGTCGGGTATCTGACTCGGGCAGAAAAGTCTGTGTAATTTGATCAAATTGACTAATTGAGGCTATAAGACATGTAATGGAAACACTCAGTTCATCTTATCAATAAATTATATTGACACATGGCCGAATCGGTCGTTCTAGTAATCGCCCGTTCATGTACTGGCCATGAACTGACAGTTTTTGAAGCCAATCTTTTTCACGTTCAAACGTTTCGTAGTGAGAATAATTAAAAACCGGTATTTATTAGCATATTTGATCAAAAGTACATACTTTTTATGAAAACAGAAAGAATATGTATTTCGGTTTGCGAAAAGAGGAGACGATTGGGTTTCTATATTCAATATGGATATAAACTGCACCTACACAGGCGTCGTAGTGACCAAGTTGTTAAGATCGTAGGCTTCGGTATATTAGGTTCGTAGGTTCGTAGGTTCTCGCACCGCTGAGTCTCCTGTATTCGTGGTTTCATGACTCTGCCGTAGGTGCTCACTACTCACTTAGACTTTCTTTCGTTTAGCGGTGTGTCAGTTTGTAATCCTAGTCGGAGTAAATTTATTTTCAAATCAAATAACACTCAACATTGAAGCCTTACAAGTATTCGACTTTTACAGGTAAGTGCAACGTGTTTCTATTCAGTTATACTACTTCCTATTCATAAGTACGTAAATGGAACGGAAATAATCAAACTGAACGTCAATTCTAGGTTCTCCTTGAAATTTTTGGAATTTAAAGGATTCAATTTATTGAAAAGGCCATTAAGCTGATAATTTTGGTTCCAAATGGTCCAAATATGACGCGAACAGATTATCTGATTAAAGTATTAACCGGAGGAAACAAAAATCGCGTAGTCGGTTAACCGAATCAAAAACGACATCGACCCGACTCCGGTTTTGGATGCAAATCCGACGCATATCCGATGCTATCCGACGACGAGTAGACGTAGACCCAACGTCTGTGTGTTTTTCTGGGTTTTCTAACAAACTGTCTACTGACATCCAATTATCCACCGGATAAAATGAGCAGCAGTAACCAGTACTCTAGAAAAAACTATTTAAAACTATTTCGTTTGCTGTCCTAGTCACGACGACAATACAAAACACCAAGTGCTTTTGGGTTCTACTGTTCAATAGGTTCTGGCGATAAAAATTCGTTACCTGCCTCGCCCAGATCTCGAATCCCCGGCTTCTCAGTAGTTTAATGCGGTCACGTGACTCCGTGAACATTACCGTCCTTTGGTTGGCCGAAGAACTCTCAGTAGCGACCCACAAATTATCTGTGGATCTGCCAACATATACTATGTGATTTGCTATACCTTGTTAGTGGAACTTGGATCCTTCACTTCCTTTTCATCATGTTCTCAACTTGCACCTGCCTTGTGTTCTCAACATAGGTTTTTGGACTCCACCCCTTCACACTGAATGACATATACGTTCAACTTCGAGCACTTAAGACATCTAGCTTACGCGGGCGCGATGGTTTTATTCTATTCCACTAATGTTAGCCTAACCTGACCTTCCCGTGCTTTTACTCCACCTACTCCCCCCTAAAACAAGGCATTTTCCTATCGCAATGGAAAAGATCTGTCGTTTCCCCACGTTATAAATTTGAACCACGGACATCTATTGAAGGCTCTCGTGGTATACACCACACTAGCCTAAGTTTTCCAAGTCCTTGTACGGTATCATCAAAACTACTCTGACGAAATATCTTTCCTCCAACAACTTTATTAGTCACCGTCAACATGGCTTTTTATACTCATCGGTCTACTACATCATGCCATCTCGATTTCTTTGATCTGATTTATTCTACCCATGAGGTTGTTCAAAGCATCATTACCATTTATCTTGATTATCGGAAAAGTATTTGACAGAGTCTCTCCTGTGATTTCCTTTGTATGCTTGTGAAGACCGGGATGAGAGGATCACCCTACTACAAGTTCTGCTCTTAATTTACTGATAGGATCTAAGTAACCAGAATTTCAAGTTTCACGTCAACGCCAGCCCCAATTACTAGTGGTGTTGTTCAGGGTAGCATAGTTTTATTTAGGGTAGCGTTTCGGACACCATTCCTTCCTTATTGTATATAAACAGCACACTATCAAATGTCGTTCATGTAGAATCCTTCCGGTTCACAGACGACATAAAATTCGTTTTAAAAATTCCATGCAAACGACATGGCTTCTACTCCACAAGCGTATCAGAAGGACTTGAACTCTCTTTCAGTGCGGTTCATCCCCTCGGGGCTAGTATTATTGACCGACAGAAGCCTAATACGCTTTTCACGTTGTCCTTTTACACTCTAATACTTTCTACTCTGTTACTCGCCTCTCCTTGTGGCCTCTGAAATCCGCATTTGGATGTTTCGTTACTATTGAACATTCAACCTCATTGAGCAAGCTCATTATCAATTAGCAAACGCCCGTAAACTATGCCACTATGTTCTACGCACCTTCAACCCTCCTCAAATGAAGCTGCCACTTCACAAGCAACGTATGCGGTCAGTACTAGAATATTGTCCAATGGTCTTTCAGTACTACGTTCCAAATCTTGTTCACTAAAGGATTACTGCCTGCTGGAAGCACCATCAACTACCGCCAGCGACTTGAACACTTTAAACTTGACCCAGTAGGGGTTGAGACAGCTAAAACTCAACTTAACATTTTTACACCGACTGATTTTCTCCCATGTACAGAAAGCCTATGAACGACCCATTCTTGCATCCTCCGCCTATTGTACGCTGAACTCTGTTTCCGCGTTTCTGTTTTACCAAAATGGAATGGTTGTTCCGCTTGGCTGTTAAAATGCATTATAGATTTACGTTTCCCATGAAAAAAACGTTCATTTCGTAAATAAACAAATAAAGAATGACATGGGAACGAGGAAAATGCCATTGCGTTTCACACTTCTCCATAATCTGAAATTCGG
This sequence comes from Zacco platypus, assembly GCA_038088235.1. Taxonomy (NCBI): domain Eukaryota; kingdom Metazoa; phylum Chordata; class Actinopteri; order Cypriniformes; family Xenocyprididae; genus Zacco; species Zacco platypus. The sequence continues at coordinate 32,598 of JBBHEA010000109.1, read as the reverse complement.
TATATAATTAACCATCCTAAACGGAATTTTTTATGTGAATGAAATGCTCATGAGTTGTAATTGATTAAGACTGCCAAGAATTGGAATAAAATGAAACAGCACGTCTTGTATCGCTTCGTGTTCACAAAGTAATCTAGACACTGCGAAAATTCTTGTTTTTCAGTACTGAAATGAAAACCATGCTATCTTACACATTGGAGCTAATACTTTTTTGTATTAAGTCTATCAAATAGCACGTTCAAAAATGTTGTGTAACAATCCAAGTGTTTCCGTTTACTGTTACAACAATTTACCAAATTATTTGTAATTGTGTTCTTGGTTATGAAAATTTGAAGTTCAATCAAGTCATTTTGTACACTGAAAATACTTATTTGTCCAAGATAGTTTATGCCAATGAAATTTTTAATAAGATAGCTTCGAAATTTTTGAACCATGAATCTGCGATTTTTTCATTTTATCATGATATATTACTTTATTCTGGGCAGATTTCATATATACGCACCAGCTGAAGGAACAACTAAAGAGAAAAAGACCAGAAAGCAGATTTTCTAACTGTATTCACCGCGCAAAGCCGCTCACGTCCACGTACGCAACATGAGTCATGCAGTACGCCAATAGCACGGAAACGTCCATTTTCATGAATAATATGAAGACATTTTCACTCTTAGTTACCTTCACACAACAAATGTTGATTCACTGAATAAAAGTATTTCAAATTGGTGTTTAAAAAATCTGAGAACATAATGCAATAGTTGGTTATCATATAGTGTACTTAATTCATTGCCCATAATGGTGTGAAAGACAGCGATTATTTAGTCATTCCATTTGTCGGCTTCTGAATGGTTCTAGGACAAGTGAACAAAGTTGACTAAAAATCTTTTGTATGAACAAAAGTGAATGGGTTTTATTGTTTACATCTGCCTGTTACACCCTGGTGTTGTGTTACGGAAGCGTACTGGTTCTATTACCTAGGGGCGAAACAACAGTGAACATGGACACTATCTACCATATTATAGTACAAACTTACATGGATTAATGTCGTAATGTTTACGTAAGTCATTGGGCTCATCTTTGTTATACACCTATTCTAACACTTTTGTTGACATCTGTATGGTTTTAAATATGTCGAACGAAATTTCCTACAGAATATGGCTCAAGATTCGAGGTTATTCGTTATAACGGCGTTTTTATATGTACATGTAGTATTCGAAACAATGTTTTATATAGTGTATGGAAAGGTTCGGGGTCAATGAAGAAAGTAAGAATACCATTTGTTTTGTATATCAATTGTCTTGAGCAAGCTCAAGCGATGTGGAGGGGATCGTTTAATTTGACAACTGATTTAGAAAAACCATTCCAGTGGAAACCCACTCGCACCGGAAAGAAGTAACGCCGGCAATTGCAGCGATTAGTTGGCATTACAAGAGTACAACCAATGTTGCCGAGCAATGCGACGAGGTCCTTGTGTGAATGAGGATTGCAGTGGGTGATTTGGTGTGTTTATGTATGTTGTATGTGAAGATCAAACCTACCTCCGATGCGGCGGGTAGCAAAAGTCAAACAAGTTTAGACTTGCAATCCTCTCCATACTATGGAGTCCGATCACTAACTTCGTAGCTCTGTGGTACATTCGTTGTAGCAGAACTATGTCATATTGTAGCCATGGTGGCCACGCTCGGACAGCAGTATTCCATGTTTGGTTTGATATACGTGTTGATTTATGGTGTGTAGCGTTTCTCTTGTGCACCAACCAAAATATCCGTTTCAAGAGTGACGACTCACGAGGTCTTTTCGTCGACAGCATTACATCGTACTGAGGTTTTCAAGATGGAATTAATCCTCACACCCAAGTTCTTATCTTTGTTGGTTTACGGAAGGTGATGCAAACCCAATGCGTGGATGGAATCAACATGTTTTTCAATGCTCAGCATTTTACACTTTTGGCAATTGAATGGTAGTCTATATGTTAATGACCATTTCATGTAGTACATCGAGGTCCTTTTGCCATAGTACACAATCGTCAGAGCTGCATATACAAGCCCATAGCTTGATTTAATCTGCAAATAAAATAAATTTGCAACGAACTAGGATCAGTAGATAGTTGGCGTAGAGCACAAAGAGGATTGGACTGAGCACCGATCCTTGAGGAACACGACTTGTAGTTACAACTGGCTTGAATACTGCACCGTAGACTCTAACACTTTGGTCAGTCAGATAGTTCGCTAACCAAGCTAACAGTTTTCCGGTGGACAGCATGTTGCTTTCGCTTTTGTACGAGTATGCAGTGGTTGACATGGTCGAAGGCTTTTGACATGTAAAGGTAGCAAGCAGGAATGAACTATCCTTGTCCACAGCTTGCGTTCAGTCATCTATTTTAAGAGAAGAGTGCTTTTTCCTGAAACAATGCTGTGCAATCGAGAGTATTTTGTGTCCTTCTGGATGCTTGGTGAGTTGGTTTGCAACCAGTCGTTTGAGCACCTTGGAGATAACTGGTAATAGAGTAACCAGTCTGTAGTTCTTCATAGATGAGCGATTCCCTCCTTTGCATTTCCAATCCGAGGGAACCTGACTGCTGCTTAATGAGTGGTTGAACAAATTTGTGAGAGGTACACTGAATGAATAAGCACAGTGCTTGAGAAAAAATGGCGTTAATACGTCAGCTCCAGAATAATTTTTTTTATTTAAACCTAGTAGTATTTTGAGCACAGTCCATGTCCGATAACGTGTATTGAATACACCAAATTCGAGGTAACGACTAGATAAAGCCTGACAGGATAAAGGGATGTTTGGGCATACTCTGTTATAAAAAACTGTTGAGCTATTTTTAATGAAATGAAGTAATTTTTTTCTGCTGAAGATGGTGTTTTTGCAAAATACAAGATGTCCTGTGTGGTTTGAAGGGCAATATGAGAGCGTCATTTGTGTCTACCATAGTGAGATGAAAATAGTGTTCGACATTCTGATGTTGAGTTGCAAGAGGAAGTAATAAAAACTGAGTTTCATAATACCCAACAAATAGTCGTTTTGAAGATACTTATATGCGATTTTTAAAGTGATGGTAGAAGCATCGACATTTATTGAGCTACCATTTATTGAATGCAAGACTGAAGTAGTACGTGTTTTTTTGGATTTTATATAGTTGTCCACAACCTATTATGAAACATACTTTGTTTAGTGGGAATGTTAGCTTCTGAAGCTCACAAACTGTTAAAAAACACTCAGATTCAAATACATTCAGGCACTTGACTAAGCATTTTTCCTACAACATCATTTGAGATAAAAAGATGTGTTCTCTTACAATCAAACCACACAAACGCAAAATGTATTCAAAGTGAAGGAATAAACAGTGAACGTCCCGATTTAAGTCACTTGAAACATCACGTTCCTATTGATTGTTCTTTCCACTCGTATATAAAGCAAACACTACCATCGGGGATAAAGTGCAGAAAAGCTCTCAAAGTGAAGTGAACGAACATATGTGACAGATAAAATTGCTCTTTAGAGTACACACTCAAGTTGACTGTGCTTATCATTAGTTTAAATTCATAATCAGGCATTGTTTCCGTTAGATTATTTCACTTTTCAATTTCACCCCACACACAGTGAACCATGTTGTTTTAGGTTGCTTTTCGTCAGTAGCTCACTCCATTTAATCTCCCATCGACATCAGCCGTCCTTATTGATGTTGTAGAGGAGAGAGCAACTTAATTTCATGCAGTCAACGTGGCCAAGTGAGCTTTGCTAAGCTCTACCTTCTAGCATACTGCGATAACCCCACTTACCACAGGAAACATTTGTTGAACAGGGTCAGTTTTTGTCTTGTTTTTCTTATACCAACGTGCGTCGTCTAACATTTGAGTAATAAAAACAATTTCAGTGATATTTCACCAATAGTACAACATAAATGTTTCCCATAAAATTCAACAGATAAAACATAATCATTTTTGAAACGGAGACTGTTTTACTATATAAGCGCTCTACTTATCCTACAACATTATCTTTTCATTCTGAAACCAGAATAAACATTGCCAGCTTACAAACAAGCGCTTTTCCATCTTGTCCCTTCAGAAGATGTGCATCAATTCATGAACCGTTTACCGTGAATTGAAGTTAACGTTTTTATACTTCAGTAGTTTGCTGAAGAATGATGTGACGACCCTATTTTTTGGGCGTTATAGCTAACTTGAACAACAAAGTGTCCATATCGTGAATTAGCACGTATGACGTTGAACTGGAGAATAAACGGGACAAAACAAGTTGTGAGAATTGACTCGTTGCTCTATCATTGTTTCTTTCTCCAGTTTTTCACTGATACGCGCATAATCTCATTCGTTTATGCATCAACGTATTTATTTGCAGTATTTACAGCAAGAAATGCTAGACACCGTCTTCCTTATGCTTCTTGTTCTCTTATGTCGTATATTTCAGCACGTACAATAGTTCATTCAGCCAAATTGGAGCTCAATGGAAAGAATTACAAATTTCGTGATCTTTCTCATCTTGAGTTGGTATGTAGTACTGCAATACAGGTGCTGTGCCCACAAACGATAATCAAATCGACAAAAGACCATCACCACCCTTTTTTCCATGGGGAAAACGGACACTGCTTCCCATGCGCGTACCTAAAGAAATACCAGAGTTCATCCTATTCACATTGGAAGAGATCGTTTCTCGAATGGCCAAGAGGATAACGTCACTAGATGCCACCTGTTCTGTTATTCAAACGTGATAAATTCAATATATCTTATAAATTATTGAAATGTCCTTGTCATTTATCCTCGAATTATGTAACTTTAAACTAGAAAATATATTCCCCAGAATCACCCTACCTGAATTTTAAGTCATTATTGCTGGTGGTCTCCATTGGATGAAACTACTCGTATAATTCAGGGTAATATCGATGTGGTTCTACAAATCTGGTCTTTTCCCATTGAAAATTCAAGCGATCTATAGGTTAGACATATTTCTTGTTCTTTTGTCAAGCTGTTCCTTAAGCGTTTGAAGTTAAACGATCGTGAATGGTATTATGTCACATTGAGAAAGTTGAGGAAGCATTGAAAGTATGTGTATATTTCATTTTTCTAAAAACACAAACGTTTTGCTACTTTTGTCTCAACACATTGCGAAATTGTTATTCATTACATTACATAATCTGCTAAATCCATTATGGTTAAATAATGCTCCGGCGAAAAGTCTTCACAAGCTGGATTTTGAAGTAATCGATATCTCTTACTGATGTTTGTTGCTTCGTATCCTACCAGCTAATGTGGGAATAATTTCTTTATTGTTGTTACGAAAAATGTATAACCATTACTATATTGAAATTTTTTAACATTTTTAGCGGAATATAACCATTGAATGATTGAATAATTGCTTATCTTCACTACGCCAAATGCGAGTAACGAAATGCAGCATTTGAAGAACAAATTTTAACTATGACTGAAAGTATAGATTTGTTCGTAAAGTATTTTTCAACTCACCACTCGATGTTGTAGAATACAGAAAATTTATGTTTCTTATATATGATGAACATGTGTCTCATTTTAGTTTGGACAATGAAAAAAAGCATTGTTTAACTAATTTCATGTGCCCAGTATGTTTATACTTTTTACCGTTTTCTTTCATTTGAAGTATGGTACAATTGAAGTACGATTTATCAATACCGAATATTACCTTACGATGGATATTCAAATTTGAAATTTCAGGGAAGCAACAGTAAAAAATCAAGTTAAAGTTCCCTTATTCATACCACTAATTATCTATTTATTTGCTAACAATTCTAGTGTATCATGAAGTTGCATTGTTCTTTGAATGCAAAGCAGAACACATCTTTAATTTCGTTAAAAGATTGCACACCACAATTTATTACAAATCCAAGATATGAAAAAATTAAATATTTGATTAATATTTATTCATTGGGTTGAACAACCGGTATATGCTAGTACGTTCACTCCGAATATGGTGTATTGAGGTGCTACCCAGGTTTAGATCACATTACGTTGGAAACTATACTGATGTATAGCAACAAACGATTAAGAATTCGACTTCTGCGTACACCAATGTCTGAACATATTTTTCTTTCGTAGAAACATTAACGTATTCTTTCATTTAAGTGCGTGTACATTAAAATGTGGACAGGTTCCATATTCTAGCCACTTCGGTATGTCCGATGAGAAATTTCAACTAATAAAAACATTTGGGTAATATCTTAGTGGAATGTTGAGTGAGTTCTACTGTATGATGTGATCACAATGATATGAGCATTTTCAATAATTCACGAAATTTTTTCTTGCGTAACGTGTGTCATTATGGAGGTCGTTCAAGAATAATTATACCTCCAACATGAGTCTCTTTCCTTATTTGATACCAGCCTTATTTTGACCGATAGCGTGTTTTTTTCCAAAGTTGATTTTTGACAACACTAATTGTCAAAAGTTCATTCCGGTGATTCAACATCACCGTACTTGCACGCATTCGTGCGGAGGTTAAGTCTACTGATCGGAAATACATAGAAAGATGAAGGATTTCGATTTGAAGTACAAGAGGTGTCTAGGATAACCAAAGTCACTTCTACGGCAGGATCCGGTTCATTTTTAACCACGGCCGCACATCCATTATGATTTTACTGTCTTCAGTGAATATTAAGCCAAATGTTCTACCTGGTGTAGTTCAACATGGCAATGTCTCAATAATTTGCCAACATCAGTCACTAAAGACAAATCTACCATGTTCGTCGAATCGTAATACATACATATGTGAAGACAGTTGATTTACAATCTATGGATCGATCTACCGAATATTGAATAAATAATGTTTCATTTCAAGTTATAAGAATGAAGCTGAAAATATCGCCACATATTTGGGAGGAAGTGGTTTTTAATGGCGAGTTTACTAAATACGTGTTGGAACCGATTATATTCGTGAGGTAGCATTTAGGACACATTATTCTCACTCTTACATTGCTTCAGTTTTAATTAATTACTTAATTCTTATTCCAGAAGATAGTTCAGTTACATAGGTAGCTTTTATGTGATGATGATTTAGTGGGATCAAAATTTCTATAACAGCGGACAGATTTGCGCAATATCTGCACGGCATTTTAATAAGGATTTCAAAGCACAATTGTAGTTGAATAAGCTTATCACTACATGGTTCAGTTTTGAAAGTTATTGTCTCGAATGTGAAGGAAAAAGAGCTGTAGTTTGTTTCTCGATAATCGTGACCATTCGCATTGTCTAGATCACTGAATGTGCACTGAACGTTACAGTATGTATGTACCGTTTTATTTCATTTCAATCATCAAAAATCCTGATGATTTACAGAGAAATTTCAAGTCATTCACATGAAAAATAATTTTAAAATGCACAGTAACCTTTGACATTTCAGAGGATAAGACAAGAAGAAACTAACTTGAAAATATTTTTATCCATTCATTTATTTATTTATTCATTTAGGAAATAAAGTTGGTAGAGTGAGAGGTTTACCTACTTCATTAAAATGCACACAAAGCAAAGAAGCGCACCGTGTATTCCATCAAAACTTTTGTTTTATTACTTGTTGGTATTTACGTTAATTAATGCTCTTAATTAATCAGAAACTTACCAAAAACACGCCTTCTTAGTAAAACGTCCTTGCAAGCTGTTGAAGCGATTGTCGTAAATTTCCTGTCAGTTTAGTTTCTTCCTTCGATTGATAAAGAAAGTGGTTATACCGAATCATAGCTAACCATCAAGGAATAGTTTGCTGTACATGCAAAACTGTATATGGAAAACTATCGTACACGCATTTTTCAACAACTTCAATGCAGTCAACAGAGTTTTCATTTTATGAAAATTGGATTCAGATCTTGCAATATAAAGGGATCGGTCGCCTCAATGAAGGTCTCACTCGCTTAGACTAACTTTGGCGTTATTGCATGGTTGCCTATTGTACTCCTTACTAAGTGTTCCGGTCTTCATAGTTGCAACTTGAAAACCAGAACAATCATTTTTTCGACTTACAACTCCATACCTAATCTTGGACGTGTTATTGTTATATGAAAACGGAAAACCTTATCACTTGGAATGATTGCAGATAAATGAGGAGTTCGTTTTGGTTACTAAGGTGTTGTTCAGTAGTAACATCAATCCTCTAATCTTTCTATCACGCAACCATCATGTACAATATATGTGTATAATTTGTGGCTTCCTAAAAACTCTCCCTAATGCTGAATTCAATGTGCTCCACCGCAAATACGTAATAAAATGTGTTTGCCTAATTCTGAACAATATATTTAGTACTTCATACGGTAATTCGCTTAGATTGCCTTCTTAAACGCATCATCTAAGTTCTATAAGTTTGGTTTTCATGAAAGAATAACCCACCAAATTACATACTTTTGGTTGTTATTTCGGGTAACGTATATTAAAAATCCAGGAAACAATAATTACTTACAGCGTTGCTAACGACATACTTTCATAATCCATTGGTTGTACGCTTATGCTTTTTCGTGGCAAATGTTTAGTCTTCAAATTAAACATTTGGAATTTTATGATGGAAACAAAATAAAACATTCATTCTTTCTCCGGTGTGTTAGAAAGAGATTGCCGAATTTCCAATATTTGAATTGTATTACTAAAACTGATGTGCCCTTCAAAATAGATAATAATAATTTATAGTATTTTAACTAAATGGCTAATTTTCTAATCGGGAATCCAAATGGTTCATGTCAAGGTAAATGTCTTCCATATTCTGTTGAACACGTAGTGTGTTGATCAACCTTGATGCTTGTTTCCGATGATGTGGATCAAAGACAGATTTTCTAGTGTACCCGACTGATCATTGTCAGCTTTGTGTAATTGTCCTTTAAGGATACGAAATTACCAATGCAGTTTCACTAAACTCGCAGAGTTTGAGCAAGCTGATGGCCTCTTCTACATGTGTTCAACAAGTGATTGACGACAATACTGTCATTACCACTGTTCTCGTTTGAGACGACAAGCCATCCACCGACATCGATTAATATCAGTGGTAAATGCATAAATTCGCTAAAAGACTGTGCTTGAACTTGACATTCAGCAGATTGTGACATAAACATTACCAAGTATGCTAACACATCTTCTCATATAGTACATCTATTCATTGTACCTTCAATGTGAGTCTCTTGGTTTAATCATGACTTAATTTCACCAATCGTAAGGTCCTTCCGAAGTCACTTTATCAAAATCATTTGCATCAATTTGATTCTGGTCATCGAAACCTCCGGACTTAACGCACTCCTACGGACATACATCTACTCACTCAAAATACATTTGAAAAGTCAGGTCTACTAGATATGATTTTAAATGACATTGTCTCATCACAAGCTATCAACACTGGTTAACAAGGTAAAATCCACCATGCGCGTTGTCCGTAATACAATCCTCAACCCAATAACGAGGCTGAACCATATATACACATTTCAAAGTAATTGTGATTTCTTACGTTGAGACAATTATTTCATAACATACGGGCTGACCTGTTGTAAGATGAACCACTTATATAAAATTTGAAATGCCACGACAAATCTAAATAATTACCAAACTCTTCACTTCCTTGGTGTGATGCGCATTCATGACGTCAATGTCCCAGTACACGTTCTCCAACTTGACATTCAGCAGATTGTAACGTAAGACAACATCCGTGAGTTGGCAAATGATACTTATTTACAAAATATGATAACGATGACATTTATTGTTACTTGCTGTTTTAGTTCTTCTGATTAGCCATAATATCCTTCACGTCTATTAATAATTAATAATATTGCTATTATGTAGTTCACATCATTTTAATGGGCTTTTACAAAACCAACCAGCAAACTGATTGAACAATATCCCGTTCACACAATATGATCTTTCTCCCGGATGTTGCAAAAACCAATTTTTAATAATCTTTGATTATTGGTTATTGGTTGGTTAGTGGGTACGATGATGAGTTTTTCTTCTCTCTGTCGAAACGTATGAGGGAAGTTAAATAGCATTCGTAAACAATAGGAAACAATTGTTATACTCAATATTCTGAGACTGCGTAAAATGGTGCCCATTAAAGAAACAAGTGAATACTCAATTAAGTTTACTTTAAAAACTTACTTGGCTCAACGCACATGAATCGTTTTAATCTATACATTCCATTTTCTGTATTTGTATACTATACTGGTTGCAAACGTGTTGAACTTAAGAGTAAAACTGAAATTTTTTTTGCGCCAGTAAAGGCTTCGGACGCGGCAGTTAAGCCGTCATGGGCGTGTAGTTGTTCGAGTCCGGCCATGGACTCGTCGTTGGTTCCTGTCTAGGCCTGGGCAACCTGACACTATCTCAGCCCACATGCTTCCTTCGGGCTGCATGACAGCTGTGCGTCGCTAAGAGACTGGAGCTTATCGTGGTGCGACAGTTTGTGTACCTCAATGACCCACTGAGCTGTACTGGGTGATGTCATCGCGGCATCAAAAGAGCCTCTCATACCAGGTTGGTCATTGGATAGAGATCTAAATAACACAGTCTCATCCTCCAAGCTGGAAGTTAGTATGCGTGTGGCGACGAGTTCTATAAAACTGCATCCACCTTTGTGGTCTGCCGAAGTCCCCGCTGCCTTGCGGTTAGGCTCTTTAGCCAAAGGCTTTGGATGAGAACCGTAATTGTTCTAATTGTGCATACATTGAAACAAATAGGCCAACAGGCAGCATTAGCACGTACATTAGATATCTTAGCGATTGATGTTTGCTGTATATCGGAAACTCGAATTCGGGACCCTAGTACCGTATCTAAAATTATCGCTCCGTCTTCTTATGCTAAATTTTGTCTACGCACCTCTGGGGATCCCGCCTGTGAATCAGCAGGAATCGCTTTTGTCGGGATATTCCTCAGTCTGCGTGCCGAGGCTTCTTTTGTAGATTGGATTCCTGTAAGTAGTCGCCCTTGTGCGGTACGGCTTGCAACTTCCACAAAGGTCAGTGCTATTTGCAAAAGGACTCGCTGTCTTTTCGTGGTGTCCGCCTACGCCCCTACTGACTGTAGTAGCGATGAAGTGAAGGATCGATTTTACCAGGAGATCCACACTCTTCCCAGAAAAGCAAAAAGTTCTGATATAGTCGTCGTTGCAGCTGACCTGAACGCTCAAGTAGGCAAGCTTAACGCTTCTGAATCACAGTTAGGAAGACCCTTCTCATTAAACTCTCGACGCACGGATAACGGTGAACGCTTACTGCATTTATGTGCAACTCACCATCTCTTTCTTAGTAGTATGGCTTTCAGGCGAAATAAACGCCGGACTGTAACGTGGCGTCCCGCGAATCCGAGTCACTTGTGGACTCAAATAGACCATATTGCAGTAAGTTATAGATGGTGTGGTTCGATCATGGATTGTCGTTACTTGTGGAACACTTACGTCGATTCAGATCAGGCCCTAATACGATGTCGATTCTGTTTAAACTTTCCAGTGCAGCGTTTAGCAGCTAATCGTTTACTCCAGTCACACGTTAAAATAGCTTATCAGAATGAGCTGAAACAAAAGTTGACTAGCTCACAACCTGAAGACGTTACGTCCCATTGGAATAGCATTGCTGAGGCCATACACGATGCGGCACAATCGACATGTGGCTTTGCTGAATCACGTCATAATCAACATTGGATTTCTGAGTGCAGTATTAAACTATAAGAATTGAGAAAGCAAATCCCTGCTAGCTCAGAGCACAATGCATCCCGGCGTAGAATAAGGCTGCCTCTTAGAAACAGCTTAAGAAACGACAGAGAGGCATGGTGGACGAAAATGGTTCAAGAAGTGGAGGTAGTTAGTGCCACGGGTAACACCCGTAGACTTTTTCGCCTTATTCACCAGACAGATCCTAGAAAAGCGACATTCAGCGAAACTATTAACAATGCCGATGGCTTACCTATATACTGCCAACAACAACGCTTAGAACGCTGGGCCGAATATTTTAGAACACAATTCAACTGGCCATGTGCCTCTAACCCTTTAGTGGAACCATCAAAGACAGGTGGTACTTGGATTGTCAACCTGGACCCGCCAACTGACACGGAAGTCGAACTCGCTCTTAAAAAGTTAAACAGATATCGAGCACCTGGTCCAGACGGCATTCTACCAGCCCCCTTTAAGGATGGCGGTGAACCTCTTTGTCATAGCCTCACACAGATATTTAGGGTTGTCTGGGAAAAAGAGGTCGTTCCAGACAACAGAGGCGATTCACTTGTCGTTCCCATATAAAGGAGGGTTCACGAAACGAATGTGAGAACCATAGGGGAATCAGCTTAACTCCGGTTGTAGCGCGAATATTAGCCTATATTATCTTACAACGTCTCACGTCTGCGAGGGAATTGCAAATCGGGGAAGAACAGGCTAGGTTTCGACCAGGAAGAGGATGTATAGATCATTTGTTCACACTTCGACAGGTGCTGGAGCAACGACATACATACCGTCGCCCTACTAACGCAGTTTTTCTTGATCTAAAAGGTGCTTTCGATTCAGTGGATAGATATAGTCTCTTCAGTGCACTCACATGGAGTGGAGTGCCACCTAAGTTCATTAACGTTTTGCGCGCTTTATACACACAAAATTTAGGTTGCGTTAGGGTATATGGAAAACTGTGTTTTTCGATCAAAGTGTTAGTTCAGCAGAAACTACTACTGAGAATAATAAATTTCTAAACTCTTTCCACTAAAATACGAGATATCCCACTTACTACCAAATACATTTGTTAAACAGTGATGGTCAGTTCCTTTTTGTTTATAAAAACGAGCATGGTATAAGTCATTATTTCTTCAACTAGGCAAAAGCATCATAAGGGTTTTGTGAGTTATCTTATGCATTCCTATTTCCAAGGAACAACAGTTACCGACACCCGATCAGTACGGTTAATCGTTACACAAACGGAGAATATTATTTTTTTTACAAATACCGGTTGTACAATGCTTTTTATTTTTCAGTAATATTAAACAACAAGTTCAATTATGTATTCGGTTCAGAGAATGGTAAGAACATTCTAAAACAATTACGCGAAGATATCAAATCTGTAAAAGCAATAATCATCATCACCACCGAGCAAACAAACGCGTGACAATCCTGTCCTTTTAGAAGACATGCAGCGATTCACGCACCCCTTGCATGAATTGTAATGAATGTTCTATAGTTCAGTAGTTTGATGAAAATTGACAAAATAGTTCTTTGGGTGTAATAGCTGACTTGCACAACAACAACAATCGTGAATTTTCACGTCCAAAATTGACCTGTGGTAAAACCGGAGAAAACAAGTTGTAAGAATTGACTAGTTTTTCTATCATTGCATATTTATCGAGCAATAAACTGACATAGTCATACACTGATTTGTTTATAAATCGTCGGATTTATTTGTATTATTGACAGCGAAAATTCTTAAGCACCGTTTCCCTTATTCTTCTTGTTCTCCTTTGTTGTATATTTCAGTACACACCAAAGCTCATTCTGCCAAGCCAAATCGCAATGGGATTAGCTACATATCCCATGATCTTTTTAATTTTGATTTGTGTCGACATAATTTTTGGGCGTAACAGCTGGTTTGAACAACATGGTGTCATTGTCGTGAATTTACATTTACAAAGTTGACATGGGGTAAAACAGGAGAAACGAAGTCGTAAGAATTGAGTTGTTTCTCTATCATTGTATATTTCTCGAGCTTTCAACTGACATATTCATACACTCATTCGTTTGTATATCTTCCTATTTATCTGTATTATCGACAGTAAAAATTGTTAATTACCGTCTTCCTTATGCTTCTTGTTCTCATTTGTTGTATATTTCAGCAGACACCAAAATTCATTTTTCAAAGTCGCAGCTCAATATCCCATGATCTTTCTCATTTTGAGTTGTTATGTAGTATGCTATTCTTGTGCCATGCCTTCGAACGATAATGAAAATCGGCAAGAGACGAATGTACAAGCCATGGTGAATTGGAAAACGTACAATTTTTACCATACCAAAACATTGGAAAACGCATGAAAACGCAACATGATGACAAATTCTTATTCATTTAGTTACATAAGCTGATTAGTCAAAACATGCATTTGACAGAGTCCCACATGTGATTTACTTTGTATGCTTGTAAAGGCCGGGATTAAAGGATCACTCAACCACTAGATATAATCCCACCTGACTGATAGTATGCAAGTTACCAGAATATCAGGTTTAACGTCATTTCAGGGTAGCGTTTTGCAACCCATTCTTTATTTATCGTATATAAACACCGCACTATAAAATGTCGCTCATTGATAATCTTTCCTTTTCGAAGACGACGTAAATTTCGTTTATAAATTCCATGCAAACGACATGGCTTCTACTCCACAACCAATTCAAAAGGACTAGGACTCTCTTTCAATGCGGTCCATCGACTCGGGTCTAGAGTTCTCGACCGATAAAACCGAATAATCTCTTCCCGCTCTCCTTTTAATCTCCCACTCTTTTTACTTTGTAACTTGCCTCTCCGTGTAGCCTCTGATATACGCGATTTGGATGTTTGAAACATTTGAACTTTCAACCTCACTGAGCAAGCTCATTATCAATTAACAAACGCCCGTACGAACGCACTTTCAGCATTCCTTCCATCAAGCTGCCGCTGTACAAGCGACGTATACGATCAATACTAGAATATTGTACAATGGTCTTCCAGCACTACTCTTTAACGCTTTTCACTAAAAGGTTACTGCATACAGGAAGCACCCTCAACTACCATCAGTGACTTGCACACCTTAAAATTTACCCACTGTGGCTTCGTCGGCTGAAACTCAACCTAATTTCTTACACCAAATGATTCCCTCCCATGTAAATAAATCCTATGAACGACCCATTCTTGCATCCTCCGCCTAATGTATGCTAAAATCTGTTTCCATGTTTCTGTTTTACCAAAATTGGAAGTTTGTTCCGCTTGGCTGCTCAAAGGCCTCACAGATTTAGGCTTTCCATGAAAACAAACGTTCATTTCGTAAATAAACAAATAAAAACAACATGGTAACGGGCAAATGCCCTTGTGTTTCATACTGCCTCATCATTTGAAACTCGGAATATAATTAACCATCCTGAACGGAATTTTTATGAGAATGAAGTGCTCATGAGTTGTAATTGATTAAGACTGCCAAGAATTGGAATAAAATGAAACAGCACGTCTTGTATCGTTTCGTGTTCACAAAATAATCTAGACATTGCATATGTTTCCGTTTTTCAGTACTAAAATGAAAACCGTACTACCTTACACATTGGAACTAATAACTTTTGTAGTGATCCATCAAGTAGAACGTTCAAAAGTACCGTGTAACAACCCATGCGTTTCTATTCATTGTTACAACAATTTACCAAATTATTTGTAATGGTGTTCTCGTTCAATAAAATTTGAAGTTCAATCAAGTCATTTTGTACAGTAAAAATACTTATTTGTCAAAGATAGTTGATGCCATTGAAATTTCTATTAAGATATTCTCGAAATTTTTGAGCCATGAATCTGCGATTTTTTCATTTTATCATGATAAATACTTATTCTGGGCAGATTTCATATATACGCACCAGCTGAAGTAACAACTAAAGAGAAAAGGAACAGAAAGCAGATTTTCTAACTGTATTCACCGCGGAAAGCCGCTCACGTTTAAGTATGCAACATGAGTATTCAGTACCAATAGCACGGAAACATCCATTTTCATGAATAATATGAAGACATTTTCACTCTTAGTTACCTTTACATAACAAATGTTGATTCACTGAATAAAAGTATTTCAAAATGGTTTTAAAACATCTGAGAACATAATGCAATAGTTGGTTATCATATAGTGTGCTTAATTCATTGCCCATAATGGTGTGAAAGACAGCGATTATTTAGTCATTCCATTTGTCGGCTTCTGAATGGTTCTAGGACAAGTGAACAAAGTTGACTAAAAATCTTTTGTATGAACAAAAATGAATGGGCTTTATTGTTTACATCTGCCTGTTACACCCTGGTGTTGTGTTACGGAAGCGTACTGGTTCTATTACCTAGGGGCTAAACAACAGTGAACATGGACACTATCTACCATATTATATACAAACTCACATGGATTAATGTTGTAATGTTTACGTAAGTCACTGGGCTCATCTTTGTTACACACGTATTCTAGCAATTTTGTTGACATCTGTATGGTTTCAAATGTATTGAAGTGAATTTTCTACAGAATATGGCTCAAGATACGAGGTAATTCTTTATAATGGTCAAAAAGCATGAAACTTCAGATAAAACCAAGGTATGAAGTTTTTGTATGTACATGTAGTATTGGAAACAATGTTTTGTAGAGTGTGTGGGAAGGTCAATAAAGGGGTCTATACAGCGAGCAATAATTCCGTTTGTTTGTATATCAACGTCTTGAGCAAGCTCAAGCGATGGGAGGTTCCAAGAGACCGTTCCAGTGCAAACTCACTCGCACCGGAAAGAAGTGACGCCAGCAGCTTAAGCGATTAGTTGGCATTACAAGAGTAAACCGGTTTTGTCGAGTGACGCGATGCGGTCCTGATTAGAAGGTTGGATGTGTGATTTGGTGTGTATTATGTTGTATGTGTGGATCAAATCACCTCTGATGTGGCGGTAGCAAAAGTCAAACAAGTTTAGACTTGCAATCCTCTCCATATATGGTTTACTATGGAGTCCGATCACTAACTTCGTAGCTCTGTGGTACATTCATTGTAGCAGAACTATGTCATATTGTAGCCATGGTGATCACGCTTGGACAGCATATTCCATGCTTGGTCTGATATTCGTGTTGATTATGATAGGTAGCGTTTCTCTTGTGCACCTACCTAATATCCGTTTCAAGAGTGACAGGACTCACGAGGTCTTTTCGTCGACAACATTACAGTGTACTGAGGTTTTCAAGCTACTAATAATCCACACAACTAAGTCCTTATCTTCGTTGGTCCACGCAAGGTGATGCGGACCCAATGCGTGGATGAAATCAACACGTTTTCCAATACTAAGCATTTTATACTTTTGGAATTCGAATGGTAGCTTATATGTTAATGACCATTCATGTAGTACATCGAGGTCCTTTTGCCATAGTACACAATCGTCAGAGCTGCATATACAAGCCCATAGCTTGATTTAATCTGCAAATAAAATAAATTTGCAACGAACTAGGATCAGTAGATAGTTGGCGTAGAGCACAATGAGGATTGGACTGAGCACCGATCCTTGAGGAACACGACTTGTAGTTGCAACTGGCTTGAATACTGCACCGTAGACTCTAACTTCAACACTTCGGTCAGTCAGATAGCTTGCTGACGAAGCTAAGAGTTTTCCCGTGACACCTTGTTGTTTCAGCTTTTGTACGAGTATACAGTGGTTGACACAGTCTAAGGCTTTTGACATGTCAAGGTAGCAAGCATGGATAGATCTATCCTTATCTACAGCTTCCGTCCAGTCGTCTAGAGTTAAGAGAAGGGTGATTTTTCCTGTAACCGTGCTGTGCAGTCGAGAGTAGGTTGTGTCCTTCTGAATGTTTGGTGACTTGGTTTGGACCCAATCTTTTGAGCACTTTGGAGATAACTGGTAATAGAATAATCAGTCTGTAGTTCGCCATAGCTGAGAGATTTCCTCCTCTGTAGATCGGAGTGATTGTACCGCATTTCCAATCCGTGGGAACCTGCCTGCAACTTAATGAGTCGTTGAACAAATTTGTGAGAGGTGCACTCAACGTATAAACATAGTGCGTAAGAATGAACGGCGTTATTATGTCAGCTCCAGAATATTTTTTTGTATTTAAACCTAATAGTATTTTGAGCACAGTCCATGTTCACTGTTATGTCCGATAACGTGTATTGCATACACCAACTTCGAGGTAACGACTAAATGAAGCCTTAGAGGAAGCCTTAGAGAGATGTTTGGGCATACTCTGTTATAAAAAACTGTTGATCTATTTTTAATGAAATGAAATATTTTTTTTCTGCCGAAGTTGGTGTTTTCGCAAAATACAAGATGTCCTGTGTGGTTTGAAGGGTAATATGAGAGCGTCATTTGTGTCTACCATAGTGAGATGAAAATAGTGTTCGATATTCTGATGTTGAGTTGCAAGAGGAAGTAATAAAAACTGAGTTTCATAGTACCCAACCGATAATTGCTTTGAATATGTTGATATGCAATTTTTAAAGTGATGGTAGAAGCATCGACATTTATTGAGCTACCATTTATTGAATGTAAGACTAAAGTAGTACGTTTTTTTGAGATTTTATACGGTTGTCTACAACCTATTATGAAACATGCTTTGTTTAGTGGGAATGTTAGCTTGTGAAGCTCACAAACTGTTAAAAAACACTCAGATTCAAATACATTTAGGCACTTGGTTAAGCATTTTCCTTATGACCTCTTCTGAGATAAAAAGATGCGTTCGCTCACAATCAAACAACACGAAATCAAATGTATTCAAAGTGAAGGAATGAACGGTGGACGTCCCGATTTAAGTCACTTGAAACATCACGTTCCTATTGATTGTTCTTTTTGCCTATATATAAAGCAAACTACCATCAGGGATAAAGTGCGGAACATCTCTCGAAGTGAGTGATAGATAAAATTGCTCCTCAGAGTACACCCTCAGGTTGACTGCGCTTATTGCTAGTTGGAATTCATAATCAGGCATTGTTTCCGTTAGGCTATTTCACTTTTCAATTTCACCTCACACACAGTGAACCATGTTGTTTTAAGATGTTTTTCGGCGGTAGCTCACTCCATTTAATCTCCCATCGACATCGACTGTCCCAGGTTATGATTTAATGCGAGAGTGCCTTAATTCAATGCAGTCAACGTCGCCTAGTCAGATTTGGTAAGCTCTTCCTTCTAGCAAAAGCAATACCCCACTTACCACCGGATAAATTTGTTGAACAGGGTTAGTTATCTGTCTTGTTTTCAGATACCAACGTTCATTGTATTGCATTTGAGTAATAAAAACAATTTCAGTGATATTTCACCAATAATACAACATAAATGTTCCACATAAAATTGAACAGATAAAACATAATCATTTTTGAAACCGAGACTGTTTTACTATAAAGCGCTCTACTTATCCTACAACATCATCTTTTCATTCTGAAACCAGAAAAAAAATTGCCAGCTTACAAACAGGCGCCTTTCCATCAAGTCCCTTCAGAAGATGTGCATCGATTCATGAACCGTTTACCGTGAATTGAAGTTAATGTTTTATACTTCAGTAGTTTGCTGAAGACTGATGTGACGACTCTAACTTTTGGGCGTAATAGCTAACTTGAATAACAAAGTGTCCATATCGTGAATTCGCCCGTGCGAAGTTTGGCTAGAGTAAAACAGGACAAAACAAGTTGTGAGAATTTACTTGTTGCTCTATCATTGTTGCTTTTGCCAGTTTTCCACTTATACGCCCATAATCTTATTCTTGTATGTATCATCGTATTTATTTGTAATATTTACAGCAACAAATGCTAGAGACCGTCTTCCTTATGCTTCTTGTTCTCTTATGTTTTATATTTCAGTAAACACAATATTTCATTCTACTTAGTTGGAGCTCAATGGGAAGAATTACAAATTTCGTGATCTTTCTCATTTTGAGTTGCTATGTAGTATGCAATATAGGTGCTGTGCCTACAAATGATAATCAAATCGACAAAAGACAATCAGGCTATCATATTCGATTTGGTAAACGGACACTGCTGCCCATGCGCGCACCTTATATAAAACGCAGTTCATCTGATTCAGTTGGAAAGAGAGCGTTTCTCGAATGGCCAAGAGGATAACGTCACTAGATGCCACCTGTTCTGTTATCCGATCGTGATGAATTCAATATATCTTATAAATTATTGAAATGCCTTGTCATTTATCCTCGAATTTTGTAACTTTAAACTAAAAATATTATCCCTAGAATCACCCTACATGAATTTTAGGTCATTATTGCTGGTGGTCTCCATTGGATGAAGCTACTCGTATAATTTAGTGTAATATCGATGTGGTTCTACAAATCTGATCTTTTCCCATTGAAAATCTAAGCTATTTACATGTGAGATATATTTCTTGTCCTTCGTCAAGCTGTTACACCAAAGTGTGATTGAAACGATCGAGAAACTTATTGAGAAAGTTGCGGGAGCATTAAAAGAATGTGTATAATTCATTTTTCTAAAAACACAATCGTTTTCCTACTTTTGTCTCAACACATTGCGAAATTGTTATTGATCACGTTACATAATTGTCTAAATCCATTATGGTTAAATAATGCTCCGGCAAAAAGTTCTTCACAAGCTGGTTAAAAACGTGGACTGAATTCACCACCATTTGTTGCTGAAAAACAACGAAAATTGCGATAAGGGTGACTCATCATATTATAACGGGAGTTGTTTCTGTCGCCCAAGGTTAACATTTTTCTTACTTGCATCTTTATAAATGACAGTTTCCTCACGGCCTCTTGTCCGATCTACCTTTGTTTGGATTACATTCAGAACGCTGCACGAACCAAAATGCTCTGCTCACTTTTCCTAGGTTTGATACCTGTATGTAAGGTATATCACGCAATACACGTTCCTCCAATAAAGTGAACTTTATGATACGCAGCTGGTCAATACATCAAGTTTATTCACTGTAATTCCTTGTAAACAGCAACTCTGTGTCGTTTATAACACCAGTCATTATGCTACAGTTAGTATGTACGCTCGACTTACAGTTCGACTCAAGCACCATGGCAAAGAAATATTCAAGATTGGGGTGGAAAATTACGTCTCGTTGTAAAGTTTATACCAGGTGAGGGCTGGCGGGATCATCGTTCGATAAAACCAAGACTGTTACTCGGTCATGAAATCGTGGAAGTCGAACGTCACGCATCACTCACGTGATGCGTTAGTTCATGCTAACATAAGCAATTCATGAGAGCTCCTCAGCGTGCTATGGTAGTGTGACGGTAACATGCTTGACGTGCATTCTAGATATCCATTGTTTCGAACACGTCCATGAACAGGGATATGCACTATTGTTGAGCTCTAATAAAAAAGAAACTCGGGTTTAGTGAGCGGTTCGAAAAGATCAAGTATGAACGCTGAGAACTGTTGGAGCAAGAGTGATATGTTGTCAAGTTCTTACTAAAAGCCTTTCCCTTGTACAACGAAACTCTATCGAAACAAGCCATTCCTAAGGATATGCCACGGTGCACCATTTTATGTCGTTTCAAATTAAGTTAACTTCGTCCGACTTTACATGCCTAATCTTTACATGATAAATACTATCTGAAGGTAAGTTGACCATTTCTCATGAGAAAGTATTACACATTAGACAATTTTAGCGGCTTTTCCGATTTACAGGAAACATTTACTTACATGGTGATATAAGGAATGGTGTAATTAAAGATAACCTAAAAACTCGGTCAATAATAAAGCATCTCGTTGAATGGTATCCAAATTTATTTTCAAAAAATCAAATCTTAACATGAATCTTTAGTAATGAGAACGGGTATTTTTCCAGCGTTTATAGTGTGGAATACACCAGAATGAATAATTATAAGGCATTAAGAAGGGTGTGATTAAAGACATCGAAATTGAATATATGGTTAATTATAGTTGTCTGTGAAATGAAGATTTTCAAGTAATCGATATCTTCCACTGATGTTTGTTGCTTCGGATCTTACCAGGGACAATAATTTCTTCTTTGTTGTTACAAAAATGTATAACCATTACTATATTGAGTATTTTTCAACAGTGCGCATTATAGCTAGCGGAA
Organism: Zacco platypus; assembly: GCA_038088235.1. NCBI lineage: Eukaryota > Metazoa > Chordata > Actinopteri > Cypriniformes > Xenocyprididae > Zacco > Zacco platypus. The sequence goes on along the minus strand of JBBHEA010000109.1, from coordinate 10,862 downwards.
TGGTTGAATAATTGATACTTTTCATTACACCAAACGGAAGAAATAAATTGCAGCATATGTAGAACGAATTTTAACTATGAATGAAAGTATAGATTTGTTCGTAAAGTATTTTTGATCTCCCACACTCAATGTTTCAAAACATAAAATGTATGTTGCTTATATGTGAGAAACATGTGTCTCATTTTAGTTTTGACAATGAAAAAATGCATTTTTTTACTAATTTTATGTGAACAGTATGTTACACTTTTATTGTTTTCCTTCATTTAAATATCGTAAAACTGGAGTACGGTTTTTGAATACCGAAATTTAAATTACGATAGACATTCTAATTTCTAAATTCGGACAAGCAACATTGCAAAATCAAGCTAATGTTACCTTATTCCCAACACTAATTATCTATTTATTTGCTAACATTCTAGTGTACCATGAAGTTGCATTGTTCTTTGAATACAAAGCAAAACACATCTTTTATTTCGTTAAAAAAATGCACACCACCATTATTACAATCCAAGATCCACACAAAATAATATATTTTGTTAATATATATTCATTAGGCTGAACAACCGATATATGCTAGTACGTTTACTACGAATATAGTACAATGAGGTGCTACCCAGGTTTTTGATCACATTCAGTAGAAAATTCAATAGAAAACAAAACTGATGATATCAAAAACGAACGAGAATGAGAATTTTGTGTACACCAATGCCTATCCTAGTTTCTCTCGTAAAATATTTACGTATTCATTCAGTTAAGTGTTTATATAGTGAAAGGACAGCGGCAGCTAAGCGGTCATGGGCGTGGACTATTGACCGAGAGGTTAGTAGTTCGAGTCCTGCTGTGGACGCTTCGTTGGTTCCTGTCTAGGCCTGGGCAACCAGGCAGTATCTCAGTCCACATGCTTCTTTTAGGTTGCATGAGCCGCAATGGCTCAGTGGTTAGAGCATTGAACTTGTAATCTGAAGTTCCCCGGTTCGAATCCCAGCCGGGCCACTGAACTTCGTGTGCTCCTGTCAAGGCCTGGGCAACCTTACATTATCTCAGCCCTCGTGCAGCCTACGGGTTGCATTGCAGCATGCACCGTAAGGATGTGACTGCTGTCTGATTTTTATATTGTGAAATGTGTATAGGTTCCATGTTCTAGCCGCTCCGGTGTGTCCGATCAATAATTTAACTAATACATTTGGTAATATCGCAATGGAATATTAGGTGAGTTCTAATGTATGATGTGATCACAATGATATGAGCATTTCTGATAATTCGCTAAATCGTTTCTTGCTTAACGTGTGTCAGTATGAAGGTTGTTCAAGAATAATATACCTCCAACAGGAGTCTCTTTCCTTAATTGATACCAGCCTTATTTGAGCGATAGCGTGGTTGTTCCAATTTTGATGTTTACAAAACTTTTTGTCGAAAATTTCATTCCGGTAATTCAACATCACCGTACTTGCACGCATTCGTACGGAGTTAAGTCTGCTGATCGGAAATACATTGAAAATTATTGGATCTCCATTAAAGTACAACAGGTGTCTGGGATAACCAAAGTCACAGATTTTTCATTTTATGGAAGTTGGATTCAGATTTTGGTAAAATAAAAGATCATTCGATTCAATGATTGTCTCGCTTGTTTAGACTAAGTTTGTCGTTATTGCATGGTTGCCTATTGTATTCCTCAATAAGTTTTTCTGATCTCCATAATCGCAACTTGAAAACCGGAAGAATCATTTTTTCGACTTACAACGTCATACCTGATCTGGACATGTAATTTTCGTACAAAAATGAAAAACGTAACCACTTAGAAAGATTGTAGTTGAATGAGGAGTTTGTTTTTCTTGCTAATGTGATATTCAGCAGTATCATCTATCCTCTCATCTTTCAATTGTGGAACAATCATGTACAATGTCTTGTATAAATTTAAACTGCCTAGAAGCACACCCTAATGCTGACTCCAATGTGCTCCTCTGCAAATGCATGCTAAAATGTGGTTGCCTATTTCTGAACAATAAAATTAGTGTGTCTTACATGATTCCATCAGATTGGCCTATAAAAAGCATCATCTTAGTTCTATAAGTTTGGTTTTCATGAAAGAATAACCCACAAAGTTACACACTCTTGGTTGTTATTTCGGGTAATGTATTTTAAAAATCCAGGAAACATTGCTTACTTACAGCGTTGCTGAAGGCATACTTTCTTGATCCATTGGTTGTACGCTTATGCTTTTTCGCCGGAATGTTTAGTCTTCAAATTAAACATTCAGAATGTTAAGATAGAAACAATACAAAAGATTTCTCTTTTCTCCGGTGTGTTAGAAATAGATTGACGATTTTCCAATATTTGGATTGTTTTACTACAACTGATGTGCCCTTCAAAATAATAATATTCACTAATCCAGTATGTTTTTCAAATAAATGGCTCATTTTTGATGATGGGATCCAAATGGTTCGGGTAAGGGCAAATGGCTTTTATATTTGGTGAACACGTGAATTTTACACCACATCATTCTCGCTCCAACAGTCCTCAGCGTTCACACGTGATTTCCTTTCGATCCGCTCACACCAAAGGGAAGCACTAGACCCGGGTTTCGCTCTTATTAGAGCTCATCAGTAGTGCATATCCATGGCCGAACCCGGGTTTTGAATTCGGGTTGTCTGACATGCGAGGCAGGAACGTTAACCGTTAGGCCACCATCGCACGCTGAGCAGTTCGGAATTTAATCACTTATGAACGCATGAACTGGTGTCACGTGAGTGACGCGTGATGCCCGACTGCCTCGATTCGATGACCCAGTAACTGTCCTGGTTGTATCGAACGATGACCCCGCCAGCCAGGTCTTCCCGATCAATTACGTGTCACAGACTCGTTGAAATTGACGGGCACAATTTTGGTTACTTGTAAGTAGGTTCGCAGGGGTGGAGTAATTTTACACCACATCATTCTCGCTCCAACAGTCCTCAGCGTTCACACGTGATTTCCTTTCGACCCGCTCACACCAAAGGGAAGCACTAGACCCGGGTTTCGCTCTTATTAGAGCTCATCAGTAGTGCATATCCATGACCGGGAGCTGGCTGGCGGGGTCAATCGTTCGATACAACCAGGACAGTTACTGGGTCATCGAATCGAGGCAGTCGGGCATCACGCGTCACTCACGTGACACCAGTTCATGCGTTCATAAGTGATTAACTTCCGAACTGCTCAGCGTGCGATGGTGGCGTAACGGTTAACGTTCCTGCCTCGCATGTCAGACAACCCGAGTTCAAAACCGGGGTTCGGCCATGGATATGCACTACTGATGAGCTCTAATAAGAGCGAAACCCGGGTCTAGTGCTTCCCTTTGGTGTGAGCGGATCGAAAGGAAATCACGTGTGAACGCTGAGGACTGTTGGAGCGAGAATGATGTGGTGTAAAATTACTCTACCCTGCGAACCTACTTACAAGTAACACGTGAATTGTTGATTAACCTTGATACTTGCTTCGGATGATAAGGATCAAAGACAGATTCTCTAGTGTACCCGACTGATCATTGCCAGCTTTGTGTAACTGTCTTTGGAGGATACCATATATCGATAGGGTTTCACCAAAACTGCCGAGTTCGAGCAAGCTGATGGCCTCTTCTGCATATTCTCAACAGTTGATTAAAGACAATCATGTAATTGTCACTTTTCTACTTGGAGACGATAATCCATCCACCGAAATTGATTAATAATAGTGGTAAATGCATAAATTCGCGAAAATGCTGTGCTTGACATTGACATTCAGCAGACAGTGACGTAAACGACATCAAGTTTGCCAACACATCTTCTCAAACAGTACATCTATCCATTGTACCTTCAATGTGAGTCTCTTGGTTGAATTATGACTTAATTTCACCAATTGCATGGTCCTCCCGAAGTCACTTTATCAAAATCATTTGCATCAATTTCATTCCAATCATTCAAATCTCCAGGCCTGAAAGCACTCCTACGGAGATACGTCTACTCACTGGAAAAGAATTTAAAAAGTCAGGTCTACTAGATATGGTTTTAAATGACATTGTCTCATCACCAGCTATCAGCATTGGTTAACAAGGTAAAATCCACCGTGTGCGTTGACCATAATACAATCCTCAACCAAATAACGAGGCTGAACCATATATACACATTTCAAAGTAATTGTGATTTCTTACGTTGAGACAATTATTTCATAACATACGGGCTGACCTGTTGTAAGATATAAAAATATAAATATAAATATAAATATATATATATATAAATATAAATATATAAAAATAATATAAAATAATATAAAATATAAAATAAAATATATATATAAAATTTGAAATGCCACGACAAATCTAAATAATTACCAAACTCTTCACTTCTTTGGTGTGATGCGCATTCATGACGTCAATGTCCCAGTACACGTTCCTCCAACAAATGAAACTGGATTGCACAGCCAAATATTAACTCATGTTTAGTTGTTGAGTTTAACTTTGAACTTCAATTCTGATTCGTTCAACACAGTAATAAGTTTCAGAAAATCGACTGCATAGCAGTCAATTTCTTCAGTCTACTGCGGTTTGAATTAAAGCTTGATTGTAACATAATTGATAAAAGATTTTCAGGGTAAAGGAAAAAATTATCCGACAATTCAAAATTGGTATTGAAAACATTTTGAATTCGCCATTGAAGGATCTTTAAACCGACAATTCCAAAGAATAAACACTAGTACTCCAGTTTACGTGGTTCTGATTTGTGTAGAATACATTTGAATTATTTTGACTTATTTTTACATAGTGAATGCCATTTGAAGTTATGTTGACCAGTTATACTGCGTTTATATTACATATAAGGCAGTTTGTATAAGAATGTTTGCCCTACCTTAAAACTCATAAAATATTGTAATGATGGAGAAGAGTGGAGTATGACATGGAAACTCAACGAGAGTATTTATCAATTGCTCTGAGTGTATTGTCACAAACGATTAAATGCCAACAGGTATCTATGACATTGGTTGCTGTTGTGACTGAACTGCAATCAATAAGATTCATGGATCCCTCATTGTAGAACACAAAAATGGAATATATGGCAAACTACTGTTTTCCGTGAGTTGTAAATTATACTTATTTACAAAATATGATAATGATGACAATTATTGTCACTTGCTGTTCAAATCTTCTGATTAGCCGAAACAATCTTCACTCTATTAATGATTAATAATACTGCTTTATGTGAGTCACATCATTTCAATGTGCATTTACAAAACCAACCAGCAAACTGATTAAACAATATCCCATTCTCACAATGTGATCTTTCTCCCAGATGTTGTAAAACCAATTTTAGTAATCTTTTGTTATTGGTTATTGGTTGGTTAGTGAGTACAATGATGAGTTTTTCTCCTCTCTGTCAAAACGTATGAGGGAAGTTAAATAGCATTCGTAAACAATAAGAAACAATTGTTATACTCAATATTCTGAGACTACGTAAAATGGTGTCTTATGTGCCAATAAAGGTATCAGGCTTGAACATTTTCTCATCATTGTTTTCTGTCTTGGGCTGTTTGTAAAGCAATCTCCGACGGAAACAATCCCATTGCATCTCCATCTTTTTCAACAGATGTTCGCCTTATTGCCTTAGAAATTCAATTTATTTTCCCTTTTGGTTTCCATGTGAGGTTAACAGCACAATCGTTGGCTTGATTCATTGTTAGAACATGATCAATCCAATTTCATCAGTTCCTCCTTACTTCATCTCGGTACACTATCATTAGTGAAGTGATTTTGCCAGCGAATCCTCAGTATGTTACACATTTATATCCATGACGTTTCAGCTTCTACTAATCCAGCTATCTAGCTATTTGTGACTCTACACCTGTTCCGCACATACTCTTGAAATTCCCCTACCCGATGAACAATTTTTGCGTGGGTGTTAAGATTATTACCTCAAACGTAGATCTTTCCAAAGGCTTTCATCTACCATCGTTTTATCACCATCCTCAACCATTTTAACTCTAATTTCCATTTCACATCGCACGCAATGGACCACATTATTTGTAGCTGCTTTACAGGGATAGCATATTCCAGCAGTAGTTTGCTGAAGATTGGAGTGACGACATAAGTTTTGGGAGTAACAGCTGATTTGAACAACATGATGTCATTGTCGTGAATTTACATTTACAGAGTTGACATGGGGTAAAACAGGAGAAACGAAGTCGTGAGAATTGACTTGTTTATCTATCATTGTGTATCTCTCGAGCATTCAACCGACATAGTCATACACTCATTTGTTTGCATATCATCCTATTTATTTGTGTTATCGATAGTGAAAATTGTTAATCACAGTCTTCCGTATGCTTCTTGTTATGCTTTGTTGTATATTCTAGCACACACTGACGTTCATTGTTCCAAGTCGCAACTCAATATTCCGCGATCTTCCTCATTTTGATTTGTTATGTAGTATGCTATACTTGTGCCATGCCTACGAACGATAATGAAATCGGTAAGAGACTAATGGCCGGGCAATGGCGAATTTGAAATCGTTCAATTTACCATACCATACCGCTGTATTTTTGCTCTCCCATTCTTTCTTCTTTGTAACTCGCCTCTCTGTGTAGTCTATGAAATCCGATATTTGGATGTTTGATACTTTTGACCTTCAACCTCACTGAGCAAGCATTTTATCATTTAGACAACGTGCTTCAACTTTGCCACGATATTTTACGTGCCTACATCCTTGCTCCCATTAAGATAGGATTGTAGTATCAACGTTTACGGCCAGTACGAGAATATTGTGTGATGGTCTTCCATCACTACTCTCTTACGATTTTTCGCAAAAGGTTACTGACTGCTGGAAGCACCCTCAACTATCGCCAGTGAGATGAACATTTTTAACTTGACCCAGTGTGGCTGCGACGGCTGAAAATCAATCTAGATTTTTTACACCGACTGATTCCCTCCCATTTACATAAAGCCTATGAACGACCCATTATTGCATCCTACGTCTACTGTACGAGGAACTCTGTTTCCGTGTTTCTGTTTTATCAAAATTGAAAGGTTGTTTCGCTTGGCTATGTAGGGCATGCAGACTTACGTTACCCATGAAAATAAACATTCATTTGATAAATAAACAAATAAAGAACGATATGGGAACGAGGCATATGCCATTGCGTTGCACACGGCCCCATTATCTGAAATTCGGAATATAATTAATCATCCTAAACGGAATTTTGATGTAAATGACATGCTCATGAGTTGTACGTGATTAAGTCTGCCAAGAATAGGAATAAAATGAAACAGTACGTCTTGTATCGTGCCGTGGTCACAAATGAATCTAGCCCCAACATCTGTTTCCGTTCTTTCAATACTAAACTGAAAACCATGCTATCTTACACATTGGAACAAATACTTTTTGTATTGAACCATCAAATAACACGTTCAAACATGTTTTGTAACAACCCATGTGTTTCAAATCATTGGTACAACAATTTACCAAATTATTTGTAATTGTGTTCACAGTTATTAAAATTTGAAGTTCAATAAAGTCATGTTGTACACTGAAAATACTTATTTGTCCAAGAAATTTGATGACCTTGAAATTTCTAAAAGGATATTCACTAAATCTTCGAACCACAACTTAGTGATTTTTATATTGTATCATGATCTACATTATTCTTTACAGATTTCTTATATGCGCACTAGCTGAAGGAACAACTAAAGAGAATGAGGCTACCCTTATTCACCGCACAAGCCACTCACGTTCGAGTACGCAACCTGAGTATTAAATACCGATAGAAAGGAAAAGCCTATTTCCTATTTGATTTTAGTTAACTTTATACAACAAATGCTGATTCACGATCTCTGTATTCTGATGCTGAGGTCTAGTTCTTGCAATATAGATTAATTGATCATTTCATTTTTTTTCAAACAGTCACCATCCGTACTACATCTTAAATACTACACCTTAAGTATTCTGTATTCCGGGAAGCAAGAGCTTCAGCAATCCATTTGAAGTTAAGGAAAAAACACTAAGTGCAAATAAAGTGTTCTTTGTGGAACCAACTTAAGTTGAATTTTCTTATACAAATTTGGATTTGTGTGTTCTCTGTTATTAAAATTTCAACTACAATCAAGTCATCTTGTACACTCGAATTACTTATTTATCTGAGATAGTTAATGCCATTTATATTTCTAATAAGATTGTTTCGAAATTTTTGAACCATGAATCCGTGATTTTTTTTATTTCATCACGATACACACTTATTCTGTGCAGATTTCGTATATACGCACTAGCTGAAGTAACAACTAAAGAGAAAAAGAACAGAAAGCAGATTTTCTAACTGAATTTACCGCGCAAAGTCGCTCACGTCTAAGTATGCAACATGAGTATTCAGTACCAATAGCATGGAAACGCCCATTTTCATTATTAATATGAAGACATTTTTACTCTTAGTTGCCTTTACACAACAAACGTTGATTCACTGAATAAAAGTATTTCAAAATGGTTTTGAAACATCTGAGAACATAATACAATAGTTGGCTATCATATGGTGTGCTTAATTCATTGCCCATAATGATGTGAAAGATAGCGATTATTTAGTCATTTCATTTGTCGGCTTCTGAATGGTTATAGGAAAAGTGAAAAAGTTGACTAAAAATCTTTTGTATGAACAAAAGTGAACGTGTGTTATTGTTAACACCCGATTGTTGCACCCTGGTGAAGTGTTACCGAAGCGTACTGATTCTATTACCTAGGGACTAAGCAACAGTGAAAATGGACACTATCTACCATACTATATACAAACTTATATGTATTAATGTCGTAATGTTTACAGAAGTCACTGGGCTTATCTTTGCTGCACACCTATACTAGCACTTTTGTTGAAATCTGTATGGTTTTAAATATATTGAAGTGAATTTCCTACAGAATATGGCTCAAGACATGAGATAATTCGTTATATCGATCACAAAGTATAAAACTTCAACAGAAATCCATAGGATTTCATTTTTATATATAGATGTAGAATTGAAAACAATGTTTTATATAGCGTGTAGAAAGGTCAATAAAGGGGTCAATAAATAGAGCAATAATCCCGTTTGCTTGTATATCAACGTCTTGAGCAAGCTCAAACGATGAAAGGTTCGTAAAACTGACAACTGATTCAGAGAGACCGTTCCAGAAGAAGTTCACTCGTACAGGAAAGAATTATTGCTGGCAATTCAAGTAAGTAGTTGCCACTGCAAGCGTAAACCGGTGTTGCTGAGTGATGCGATGTGGTCCTGGCTTGAATAAGGATTGTAGTGGGTGATTTGGTGCGTTTATTATGTATGTGAGGATCAAATCAACTCTGATGCGCCGGAAGCAATAGCCAAACAAGTTGAGACTTATAATCCTCCCCTTACTATCATGTCCGAATACTAACTTCGTAGCTCGGTGGTACGTTCGCCGCAGCAGAACTATGTCATTTAGTATCCATGGTGGCCACGCTTGGACAGCATGTTTCATGATTTGTCTGATATACGTGTTGATTATGGTGGGTAGTGTTTCTCTTGTGAACCTAATGAAGATCCGTTTCAGAATTGCCAGGACTCACGAGTTCTTTTGGTAGACAGCATTACATTGTACTGAGGTTTTCAAGCTGGAATAAATCCTCACACCCATGTTCTTATCTTTGTTGGTTTACGCAAGGTGATGCGAACCCAATGCGTGGATGGATTCAACACGTTTTCCAATGCTCAGCATTTTACACGTTTGGAAATTGAATGGTAGTTTACATGTTAATGACCATTCATGTGGTAAATCGTGGTCTTCTCGCATAAGTAAACAATCCTCAGTGCTGCATACACAAGCAAATAGCTTGATTTCATCTGTAGATAAATTAATTTTGCAGCAAAATAGGCTTGGTAAATAGTTGACATAGAGTTGAACATTATTGGACTGAGCATCGAACAAGTGAGGAACACCACATGTGGCTGCACCTGGCTTGAATATTGCACCGTCGACTCTAACTTGAACACTTCGGTCAGTCAGATAGTTCGCTTACCAAGCTAACAGTTTTCCCGTGACACCTTGTTGTTTCAGCTTTTGTACGAGTATGCAGTGGTTGACACAGTCTAAGGCTTTTGACATGTCAAGGTAGCAAGCATGGATAGATCTATCCTTATCTACAGCTTGCGTCCAGTCTTCTGGAGTTAAAAGAAGTGTGATTTTTCCTGTAACCGTGCTGTGCAGTCGAGAGTAGGTTGTGTCCTTCCGAATTTTTAGTGGCTTGGTTTGCAACCAATCGCTTGAGCACTTTGGAGATAACTGGTAATAGAGTGACTAGTCTGTATTTTGCCATAGCTGAGCGATTCCCTCCTTTGTAGATTGGAGTAATTGTACCGCATCTCCAATCCGTGGATAACTGACGGCAGCTTAATGAGTTGTTGAACAAATTTGTGGGAGGTACACTCAACGGATAAACATAGTTCTTAAGAATGAATGGCGTTATTACGTCAGCTCCAGGATATTTTTTGTATTTGAGCCTAGTAGTATTTTGAGAACAATTCATGTTCACAGTTATGTCCGTAACGTGTATTGCATACACCATATTAGCGGTAATGACTAAATAACGCCTTACAGGAGAAAAAGATGTCTGAGCATACGCTGTTATGAAAAACTGTTGAGTTATTTTTGCTAAAATTGATTAATATTTTCTGCTGAAGATAGTGTTTTCGCAAGATGTCTTTTGTGGTTTGAAAGGTAATATGAGAGCATCATTTGTAGCATTTCTACCATCATGAGATCTAAATAGTGCTCCACATTCTGCTGTTGAGTTGCAATAGAAAGTATTTAAAACTCACTTTCATAATAGCCAACCGATTGTCATTTTGAAGATATTGATATGCGATT